>PVLC010008338.1:0-23116 GCA_004027655.1 Graphiurus murinus | reverse complement strand
TGAAGGAGTGAAGGTCTAGCTGAGCTGAGACTTGAAGGATGGAGAGGGCAGCCAGAGGAAGATTGATTACAGGTAGAATGAAGAGCACATTCAGAAGGAGGGAGTGATAGCCCACTTAAGTAAGGAGGTGAGAAGCATTCAGAGTGGCTAGATAGATGGGCCACATACAAAAGGGTGAGAGCAGGTGTTGAGGTTGGAAAGGCATGGAGAGTCCAACAGAGGAAGGGCTGTTGTAACTCATGCTGAGAAGGGTCCTGAGGGCAGTGAAAGGCCACCAAGAGACTCCCAGCAGGTTTTTGAAAATGAGGTACCTGTTTCAGAAGGTTCCTTTGGCTGCTGGATATAGAGTGGACTGCAGGGTAAGACTGGAGGTGGGAAGAACCATTCAGAGTCCGTCACAGGCACCTTGATGACTGGGCACAGGAGGTGGTTAGGAGAATGAGGAGTCACATTCTATTCCAGAGGTGTCTTGGCAGCAGAATCAGGAGGACTTGGGGATGGCGGGATGTGGAGGACCATGGAGGAGAGGGTGAAGATGACCAGTTCCCAGGTGAAACTATGGGCAGGTTGTTTCTGTTTTGTGCACTTTGAGTTAGAGATACCTTCAAGCTATTTGGGTAGCCTGATGGTTATTGAGGTCTTTATTGAGGTCTGCAGCTTAGAAGAATGTTTTATTTAATAAGTTTTATTATAAACTTATGAGTTACTGGCATATAGGTGATCGTAATTGAAGCTATTGGAGTTATAGAATACTACACCGAGAATGCATTTTTAAAAAGTGGTTCACAAAATCTGTTGTTCATGAGAATTTCTTGAGGAGCTTGCAGATTCCTGGGCAACACCTTCTGAGCTGCTGATTCAGTAGGTCTATAGTCAGAAAATGGAATCTGTAGCACTCTGTGATCTACACTTTTAAGAAAAGGGGATTATTTTATTATTAATTAATTAATTAATTTTACAGTACTAGGGATTGAACCCAAGGGCATTCTACCTCCAAGTTACACCCCTAGCTCTATTTTTATTCTTTTTTTTTTTGGTACTGGGGATTGAACTCACGGGCATTCTACCTCCGAGCTATACCCCCAGCCCTATTTTTTTAATTCTTTATTTTGAAACCGGGTCTCCCTAAGTTGCGGAGTGCCTCACTAGGTAGCTGAGGCTGGCCGCGAACCCGGATCCTCCGGTCTCAGCCTCCCGAATGCTGGGATTACAAGCGTGCGCCACCACGCCCGGCTTCTATTTTTATTCTTTATTTTGAAACAGGGTCTCACTAAGTTGTGGAGTGCTCACTAGGTAGCTGAAGCTGGCCCCGAACCTGGATTCTCCAGTCTCAGCCTCCTAAGTACTGGGATTACAAGCGTGCGCCACCATGCCTGGCTAAAAGGCAACTATTTTATACAAAAGGAATAAAAGGACTGTGACTGTGTTTGGTGGTAGAAGAGCACTTGAGGCTCTGGGTTCAGTCTATAGCACTGCAAAAAAAAGAATAACACATTGACAACCATCTACCTACCACAATTTAAAAATAAAATTAAAAAAAACTAAGATAAACTGAGTTATATTTATAAAATGGAACATGCTCAACTCTAAACAGGAATAGACCACTTACTATATGTGCATGCATGTGGATGGCTCGAAAGCTAGACACAAAAGAATGCTTACTGTAGCTGGATATGGTGCTACATGCCTATAATCCCAGTACTTGGGAGACTGAAAAAGGAGGATTGCAAATTCAAGGCTAGTCTCAGCAACTTAGTGAGACCCTAAGTAATTTAGCGAGACGCTGTTTCAAAAAAATAGAAAGGGCTGGGGGTATAGCTCGGAGGTAGAATGCCCCTGTGTTCAATCCCCAGTACAACAAATAAACAAACTACATACTGTGTGATTCTATTTATGTTAAGTTCTAGAACAGGAAATGTCAAGATAATGGTTACAGAGATCAAACCAGTGGCTGCTAGAGGTGGTTGACTAAGAAGGGGCATGAAGGGACTTTCTGTAGTGATGGAAATGTTTACTTCTGATAATTGTGGCTTATGTAGCTGTATATGTTATCTAAAATGCATTGAATTGTATACTTAAGATCTGTACATATCATTATATAAATTATATATTAATAAAAGACTAATATAAAAGATATAAAAGATGGAACTTTCTTGGGTACCTTCTACCAAAGATAGACACTACCCTGAATTTAACACATTTATGCCCTTGAATACTTTATTACATATGCATATATCCTTAAGCAATATAAACTGTTATTTTGCATATATTTAAACTTTATATAAATATATATCTTACAACATGAACATGTGTGATATGTTGTGAATATAAGCATGTATTTTTTTTTTGTAATTTGATTTTTGTGTGTGTGTTACTGGGATTGAACCAAGGGGTGTTCTACCTCTGAGCTATACCCCCAGTCCTATTTTATTTTTAATTTGAAATAGAGTCTTGCTCATTGCTAAGGCTGACCGTGAACCTGTGATCCTCCTGTCTCAGCCTCCCAAGTATTGGGATTACAAATGTGTGCTACCACGTCCAGCTTATAATTTGATTTCTTGCTCAGCATTATATATGGGTGATTCACCCATTTGATGACAGTGGATGACCATGCATTATTAGAGCTAAGCATGTTTGTGTAATGGGATACTATGTCATTAAATTATCATTTCTCTTTTTGCTATATATTTAGGCTGTTACAAATAGTCCTGCTGTAGTATTGTCTATCTACTTCTATGAGAATGGTAAGGCATTGAGACATGGAATTGCTGGTGGCGGGATAAGCATACTGTCAGTGCTTCTAGATGTTTCTGTATTTTCTCCAAGAGATTTACCAGAAGTGTGTGAATGGCCTACACTTTTTTTGAGTCAATTTTTTATTATGCTTTTATTGGTGCATTATAGTCTCACATCATAATGTAAATCATGTTGATGTTGACATACATGCATACAACACTTGGTAGCCCCCCACTCCCACCCCCGCCTTCCCATTTCCCCCCTTCCCAATACAGAGTACTGGGATTGGCCTAGGTATATTCACATATGTTCACACAGTCGATGTTAGTATTTCCATGAATGAACCTCAGTCTTACCCCTCCCCTTCCCTTAGACCACCTCCCTGGCTCCACTGAGGTTTCTCCTCCATTATCTGGAGTCCCTCTGGTATCCCAGTTACTCCCTAGCTTGCGGGTATTAGAAAAAATATATGACCCTTCACTTTCTGTGACTGGCTAATCTCACTTAACATAATGTTCTCCAGATCCTTCCATTCTTTTGCAAATGACATTATTTTATTCTTCTTTATTGCTGAGTAGAATTCCATTATGTGAATTTCCCATAATTTTGTAATCTATTCATCTGTTGATGGACACCTGGGTTGGTTCCATAATTTGGCTATTGTGAATTGTGCTGCTATGAACATGGGTATGCATATATTACTATAGTTCTCTGGTTTCAACTTCTTTGGAAAGATACCCAGGAGTGGTATAGCTGGATCATATGGTGGATCCATTCCCAGTTTTCTGAGGAATCTCCACACTGATCTTCATAGTGGTTGAACTAGTTTGCAATCCTACCGGCAGTGTAGAAGAGTTCCTATTTCCCCACATCCTCACCAACATTTATTTTTATTTGACTTCTTGATGATTGCCATTCTGATTGGGTTTAGATGGAATCTCAGTGTAGTTTTGATTTGCATCTACCTGATTGCTAATGAAGTTGAACATCTCTTGATGTATCCATTGAAATGGTCTACATTTTAACCAAATACTTGGTACTGTCAGACTTAATTTTTTTTTAATAGAGAGTGGTGGTGCCCACCTATAATCCCAGTACTTGGGAGGCTGAGATAGGAAGATTGCAGGTTAAAGGGCAACTTCAGCAACTTAGTGAGGCCCTCCACAACTTAGTGAGACCCTGTTTCAAAATTAAAAAAAAAAATAGGGCTAGGGGTTTGGCTTGGAAGTAGAATGCCTTTGAGTTCAGTCCCCAGTACTTCCCCCCTTCCCCCTCAAAGATATTCACCTGTTTTCTTATAAGAGTTTAAGTTTTGCCTTTAGTATTTTTTTTTTTTTTTTTGTGGTACTGGGGATGGAACCTGGGGGCATTCTACCTCCAAGCTACAACCCCAACCCTATTTTTTTATTCTTTATTTTGAAACAGGGTCTCACTAAGTTGCGGAGGTCCTCGCTAAGCAGCTGAGGCTGGCCACAAACCCGGATCCTCCTGTCTCAGCCTCCCAAATGCTAGGATTACAAGCGTGCGCCACTACGCCCGGCTTGCCTTTAGTATTTAGGCCATTAGTCTTGTTGGAATTAAATTAAATGTATTAAATGAGGTAGGGAGAGCCGGGTCTGGTGGCGCACGCTTGTAATCCCAGCATTCGGGAGGCTGAGACCAGAGGATCCGGGTTCGAGGCCAGCCTCAGCTACCTAGTGAGGCACTCTGCAACTTAGTGAGACTAGGTTTCAAAATAAAGAATAAAAAATAGGGCTGGGGATATAGCTCAGAGGTAGAACACCCCTGAGTTCAATTCCCAGTACCGCAAAAAGAAAAAAAAAATGAGGTAGGGATTCAGTTTTTCCCCATAGATAACCAGTTAATCAGGCAGAAGGACTACTCATCCTTCGCCACCAAGGTGTAACAACACCCTTGTCATATGTTGAATTTCCATCTATGGATGAGTCTGTGGGCTCTTTTTTCAGTTCTTAACTGTTACTTTACAGTGAGTGAGTCTTGATATTGGATAGGTAGAGCCACTCTACCTTGTTCTTGAGCAGGTTTAAGTGTTTTGTTCATTGGTATATCTGGCAGCTAGAGAAATGGTAGGCCCATAGTAGGAACTCAATAAACACCCATTGAACCAAGGAGGGGTCGCACTTGGGGCCAGCTGAATAGGCAGTTCCCTGATAGGCTGGGTGATGTTGCACTCTGGGGAGGAAGAGGGTGTCAAGAAGCACTGTCTCTTGCTTCTGCTTTTCATTGTTCTCTGTTCCCTCTTGTCCCTTTCTCCTTCAACCCAGAATGCAGAATGAACCCTCAGTAAGCCCACTAACTGCTGTGCCATGTGGATACAAGCCTGCCAGCACCCGTGAGCCTGGGATTGTCGCTAACTGGGAAGGTGCAGGATTCTAATGGCTAGTTGTAGTTCCCTGAGGTCTTTTGAAGTCTGGCCAATGTCTGGGCCCTTAAGCTTTGGCAATTGGGTTGGGGGTCACCTGAAGTTAGGTTTACCAATTTTCATGCTTTGTTTTATTTTGATGTGTGTGGGGAGGTTGGAGGGATACTGGGGCTTGAACCTAGGGGCATTCTATCTCCAAGATATACCCTCAGTTCTACTTTTTTTTTTTTATTTTGAAATAGGATCTCACTAAGTTGCAGGGGGCCTCACTAAGCTGCCGAGGCTGGCCATGAACTGTGATCCTCTTGTCTCAGCCTCCCAAATACTGGGATTATAGGTGTGTACCGCCATGCCTGGCTGACTTTCCACACTTTTAAACATCCTTATTTTGTAGACTAGTACTGCTTTAAGATCTATTTCTGTGGCATAGTTCTTGGCAGTTTGGTTCATAAAAATAAAAATAACTACCATTTACTTAATGCTTGTAACATACAAGGCATTGCGCCAATGCATATCAGTATACATGTATATTTTTCCTTGACTCTGAAACTATCTTTGTGTCTCCTTTTGCAGTTAGCCATCTCTAGTCAATGGTAGTCTAGCCATCTATCATTCTTGAGCCCTTGAGCTGTGTTAAGGACTAGGATGACCAATATACACAGCCCTTGAGCTCCAGGAACTCATGGTTTAGTGAAGAACAGACTTTTCAAACAAACAGTCATGCTCCAGTGTGATGATTGTATTTGCAAATACCCAAAAGATGGCCCAGAGAAAAAGGTGACTAACTTTATGGGCAGGAGAGAGGAGTTATGGGGCCAGTGGAACTTAGGAAGATGATTTTAAACAGGACAAGACCTTTGAGTACACTCTTGAAGTTCCATTTCTTCTCCCAAGCTTCATCTGGTTTCCTAGTTTTCATATTCTCAAACAGCACAACTTCCTGCTTCTTATAGTTGTGCTCTTCTTTCCGCAGACAGTCCTGTCTCCTTCTGTTCACTGTTGTTGTCTATGGCTTCCTCTCTTAACTACTGTGTGTGTGTGTGTGTGTGTGTTAGTTACTAGGGATTGAACCCAGAGGCATTCTACCATTGAGCTACACCCAGAGCCCTATTTTATTTTTATTTTGGAACAGGGTCTCACTAGATTGATGAGAGTCTCACTACTTGCTGAGGCTGACCTTGAACCTGTGATCCTACTGTCTCATCCTCTCAAGTACTGGAATTATAGGCATGCGCCACTGGCCACTGGGCCTGGATTAACTAGTTTTTTTAATTAAAAATTTTAGACAGCTTTATTGAGGAATGATTTATGTGTTGAAACATTGACTGCCAGGCTTGATGGTACATGACTGTAATCTCAGTTCTTGGGAGGCTGAAACAGGGAAATCTCAGGTTTAAGGACAGCCTCAGCAACTTGAAAACTCCTCAGCAACTTAGCAAGATTCTTGTTTCAAAAGAAAAAATAAAATAAATAGAGCTGGGGGTATAGCTCAGAAGTAGAATTTCCCCCGGGTTTAATTCCCAGTACCAAAAAAAAAAAAAAAAAAAAAAAAATGTTGACCCACTTTAAGTGTATTCAATGATATTTGAGTGAAACCAAATTTGAGGTAGTGGCATTGACCCCATTTTCTTAGGTAGAGACTGGGCAGGGAAATGAAGTGTGTTGTCCACACATTTGTAGAGCAGGAACTCCAACTACGTGGTGTAATGGCTCATTGGAGCACACGCAAGCCTTCAACAGGGAAATGAGCTTGCAGGGTTCTTCAGGGTAAGGGCACCTTCTTTATTACCTTGGAAGCTGAGGACTCGTTATGTTGTGAAATTAGAAAGCATCATTCACAGGGGGTTTAGGTAAAAATGCTGGGAAAGGGCTGGATTATGTGGAGCTTGAAATGTGAGTACAATATTATAAGCGTTAAACCAACAGTCAATGTGTGTAAGAAAAACACAGATTAGAATATGTTCTTGCCATGTTAATAATACACCACTCTAGTCACTTTTGTTCTAAACCACTGCGCTGTGTCTTTGGCTCTCCAGGGTATTTACAAGCATGAATTTCCGGTGGAGAAGACCTCATTTCCACCCCCAAGCAAGCTGTGATATGGAATAGTCCAACGGGCCATTCAGAAGAGCGAGGCTCCCCCTCTTTCCGTCCAAATTACAGGGTTTGAAATGTTCTGACAATTGAATTAGCTGACTGGTGCAACAATAGTACATGCTTTCTCATTTGTGTTGCCTTCAGAGATGGCAGAAATTAGGCTGCTGGCAGTGGGCAAGAGCTGTCTGGGCTCCAAGGGGCTACCCTCCTGCCATTCTGCTTTGAGTTGTGCTGTACACTCTGCGTTTCTGATTTGTGAATATTGATGCTGGGAAAATGACAACAGTACTCGAGATATTTGTCGATGGGGTAGAGCTACCCATTCCTCAGTAAAAGGAGGCTCAGGCTCCGCCATGCAGTGGCCCTGCAGGATGAGCACGCTCAGCTGCCTCTCTATGCGTCCGTCATTGTACTGATGGAATTAAATGAGCAGAAGCCTTTTCCTGCCCCAGCTCTGGGCTAGGAAATCACAGGAATAGTCGCAGTTCACTGGGGCACCCAGGCAGAGATAATGACTTTATAGGTCAGTACCAAAGATGATGTATTGGAGATGATCCTAAATTTAGTATTCTATTTTATATTCAGCAAATTAAGGCTAGACCAGAGTCACTTTTCAGGAAACAAACTAACAGCCTCCCCTCCCCCCACCCATTCGCCCTAAAGCAGAGGTTGATAAACTTGTTCTTTGAAGGGGAAGATAGTAAATATTTTAGCTTGGAGGCTCATAGGGTCTCTTGTCACAACTACTTACTTCTACTTTATAATGTGAAAGCGGCCGAGGGCACAACAACAACAACAACAACAAAAAACGAATGAATATGGCCGTGCCACAGTAAAACTTTATGCACACTGAACATGAATTTCATATAATATTCACATTTCTCCAATTATCTAGAAATGTAAAAACGATTCTTAGCTTGTGGGTCATGGGCTATATTTGGTCTATGGACCAACCGTACTTTGCTGCTCTATACACTAAGGCAGTAGGGGCCCCTGTGCTCCAGGTGTGTCTGCAGTTTGCTTTCCAGTAGGTAATCCATCCTGTTCTGTCTCAGCCTCTCCTCAGATTCAGTGAGTTATGAACAGCTACATGGGTAGAAAACCAGAAATCATCCCAAATTGACAGGTATGTCGGTGCCCCGGCTGCTCACTCACCGCCTCCTTGTGTACACGCGCTCCCTGTTCCATGCCAATGCCACCCTCCCTGGTACCAGGGACCTTGTGCCTATTTTTTTTGGATCCTAGTAAGTTACAATACCCAGAAATTTAGATTTATGAATTGAAGTAGGACAATTTACACTCAGCAGAACATTATAGAAATTAGTAGTGAGGGCAAGACATTACTTACTCTCCTCCCATGGTACTGGGGCTTGAATCCAGGGACGTTTTTACCTCTGAGCTACACCCTCAGCCCTATTTTTTTTGTGTGTGTGTGTGGTACTGGGGATTGAACCCAGGGGCACTCTACCTCCGGGCTATGCCCCCAACCCTATTTTTTATTTTTTATTTTGAAACAGGGTCTCACTAAGTTGCCGAGGGCCTCACTAAGTAGCTGAGGCTGGCTGTGAACCTGGATCCTCCGGTCTCCTAATTACTGGGATTACCAGCATGTGCCACCATGCCCGGCTCTCAGTCCTATTTTATTTTTGACACAGGGTCTTACTAAATTGCTGAGGGCCTCACTAAGTTCCTGAGGCTGGCCTTGAATCTGTTATTCATTTGTCTCAACCTCCTATGTACTGGAATTACAGGCATGCTCCACTGTGCCCCGCAAGAACATTGCTTTCTTTATAGGAGTGGATTTGATAAGATACATATGTTTTCTGTCTTCATCAGGTAATTTCTCTTTTACATGTTAAAAATGAAAGTAGAGTGAGTGCTACAAAGCTGTGTGTTCTACCTCAAGTTTATTAAAGTTCCATTTGAATGACTCTTTTTAGTGCTTCTGTAGTGCAAAGTGCTAACTGGAATGCGTAAGGTCTTTCTGAACTATGGATACACGCAAGAATTGTTCAAGCATACTACAGTTATTGGTCAGTTGGTTGCATGAATACTCTGTGAGACAAGGCTGAAATTCAAGGCTGAAAGGTGAAACTTGGTGGTCAAAGAATGGTGTAGTGGACACAAAAAGTAAAATATCGGATGCTCTCCCTAATATGCAGAAGCTAGGGAGAAACTGGGTCATAAGAGGGACTCTAGACAAAGAAGGAGAAACCTTAGATGAGCAAAGGTGACTTAACTGAAGGAGATGTGGGGGGAGGGAAACACCCTAATGCACATGATGTACTTTCACAAACATATCAAAGTCAATCACTAAACTGAACTTGAGAAAGAGGGAGGGAGAGGGAGTGGGGCGGGAATTGGGGAAGGGTTAAATGAGAGATGTGTGCATGTATCATGTATGCCTTTGCCAGCTTGTACCTAAAAGATGTATGCTTACAATGCACCAATAATTAAAAACAAACAAACAAAAAGAATTGTGTAGTGGAAACTGCATTGCACTACAACAACATCTGAACTGAGGTCTAACACGGACAGACCTGTTACTCATTGTCCTCATCTGTGAAATGGGGGTGATTGGCAAACACTTGACTTGCCAGGATCAAGTGAATTAGCTTATGTGAAGGCTCTTTTTGTAAACTCTGCAGTGGGGGAAATGAATACCGTCATTTGCCAGGTCTGAGTGTGGTCTCTTGTTCGTGGTTCACAAACTTGGCTGGGTTTTAGAGTCAATTGTCGGAATAGATGGAGCTGTGGTAAAAACAGATTCTCAAGCTCACTTCAGACTTATAGAATCAGAATTTTTGTGAGAGGACCTAGGATTCTACATTTGTAACAGGTTTCCCAGGTTGGGAAGCTCTAATCTATGTCACAAGCTTTGACAATGGGTTTAAGTGAGCCAAATACTGCTTTGTAATCCTGGCTTGGCCTTTCCCCCTAAAAGTTCTTGGTATTTGTCTTAGTAAAATAGTAGGAGAATTGGAAGAGTAAGAGTCAGGAAAAATAAGGATTATCTTCACTTTATCTTCTTGGGAATGTCTCTTTAAACAAGTGGAAACAAGCTGAGCGAGGTGATGCACACTTGTAATCCCAGTACATGGGAGGCCGAGATAAGAGGATCACAGGTTCAAGGGCAGCCTGGGCAATTTAGTGAGACCATGTGTCCAACTAAAAAAATAAAATAGGGCTGGGGAGTGTAGAGGTAGAATGCCCCTGGATTTAACCCCCCGTACCAAAAAAAAAAAAAAAAGTGAAAACACAGAGAGCTGGTATCTTGGGTATAAAAACCCAGTGTATGAACACAAATTTTATCTCTCCTTCAGTTCTCCCTCTGTGGCCCTATAATTTAGTGTTGTTTTCACCTTCTTTTCATTGAAACATGTTTGTAAAGAAAGCCTGGGATTCTGTCTCTCTCTCGCTCGCTTTTTTTTTTCTTTTTTAATGGCACCAGGGATTGAACCCAGGGACATTCTACTTCTACGCTATACCCCCAGCCCTATTTTATTTCTTATTTTGAAACAGGATCTCAGTAAGTTGCTGAGAGTCTCACTAAGTTGCTTAGGCTGGTCTCCAACCTATGATTCTCCTGTCTTAGCCTCCCAAGTACTGGGATTCCAGGTATGTACCGCCATGCCCGGGTATGAGATTCTCTATATATGACTGTGCAACAGATTGATAGTAAATATCCTTTCCAGTGTTGCTACTCAAAACTCATCATTGAAAATGTTTTTTTGAGTTATTTCTGGAAATAATGCTATTGTAGTGTTGGCACACAGAGACCCAAACACACACACACACACACACACACACACACACACACACACACACACACTCAGTAGTACCAAAAAGATAAACTGGTTCTGAATGTCTCATATTTTCTGCACCACCGCTCATTTACATGTGAGTAATTGTGGATTTCAAAGGAGTGAGAGAATCCACCTCCACGTTGGCAGTCCAGACTGTTTTCAGCAGTAGAATTCAGCAGTATGTCCATGCACACAAACGCTATCATATAGTACGCTGCAGCTTCCTGGTGTGTGAGAGCTGTAGCAAAGGATGGCTGCTTGCAGGGTTCCCAGTGCAAATATGAAGTCTTTACTATTTCCCAGGTACTTGGTTAGCATTTAAATAAATCCTAAATAAATTTATTTAAATAAAATTTACATAAAGACATAGTCCTGCAGTCCTTATCTCAGAAGTTCACAGGCTGGTAGGAAGATATCAGGAAATAAATCACTGCAGAAAATGTCAGTTTTAACAGTAGTTTATTTTTTATCAAATCACATTTCCAAAATATCATTCTTGTAAAAGTAGTTTTTTTTTTTTTTTATTTCCCCATGGAAAAAGATGAGATCAATGTGTCTACACTGTGTGTGGCCTGATCTTTTTTACCATGTCACTGTTTTTATTATTTTTATGGAGACATGCCTTTGAAAATAAGCAAAGGCTTAAGTATTCGAGGTAGTAAAATTCCACGTCTGTAGTCTCTGTTGCCATTTCTTCAGAGATGAATTTCCAGCCAAGTGCTGAATCTCTCCACTTTTCTGCTCCCATGGGTTCTTCAAACTCAGTGTATGAAAATGGAACTTATTCTCAAACCTTTGGGTTTCTTGTTGTCGTCCTCCTAGATGTGGGGGTGTCTTGCTTTGACACCTTCTGTTTCTAATCAGGAGCCAAGTCTTTCTCTTTCACTACCGGCCGCCTCCTTTTTTGTTATTGTTGTTGTTTTGTTTTTGCTTTTGGTGCTGGGGATTGAACTCAGGGGTGTTCTACCTCCCAGCTATAACCCCCAACGCTTATTTTTTACTTTTTTTTTTTTTTGTGGCACTAAGGATAGAACCCAGAGGCATTCTACCTCCAAGCTACACCCCCAGCCCTATTTTTTATTCTTGATTTTGAAATAGGGTTTCACTAAGTTGCAGAGGGCCTCATTAAGTAGCTGAGGCTGGCTGCGAACCTGTGATCCTCCTGTGTTAGTCTCCCAAGTACTGGGATTACAAGTGTGCACCACCATGCCCAGCTGTTTTTTATTTTGAAATAGGGTCTTGCCAGGTTGCCATGTGCTAGCCTCGAACCTGGGATCCTCCTTTCTCAGCCTCCAAGTTCTGGGATTACAGGTGTGTGCCACCTCGCCCAGCTACCCTCCTAATTTAATATCTTTGTTTCTCACACCAGAATCCTTTGGCTCTGGAGGGGTTCCATGTAGATGTTCTCAGGGATTTGAGTGTTTTATAATTTCTATTTTCTTGTCCAGGATGGTATAACAAAATTAACAGGCACATGTTTGGGATTATCAAGATTTGCCACAGACTCTAAGGTTCACGTTTGTGTTGACTTCAGCTGGGCAAATGCACCTCGGGGCTCTCACAGTGCCAAGCTTTGTTCTAGAACTCCTCTTGCATAGTATATTTGTGTGAATCCCTATTGCTCAGTGGACTAGGAGATCTTGGAAGACAGGGACCATATCTGGCTTAGTTTTGTGTTCCTAGAACCTAGCCTTGTGCTTGACAGAGGGTTTTTACTTAGGGTTGTGCTTATTAGATATTCAGGCTGAGCATCCCTAATCTGAAAATCTGAAATGCTCCAAAACCCAGAAATTTTTGAGGGCCAACATGATCCATAAGTGGAAAATTCCACACTGTGAAACCTTATTTCATGCACGAAATTATTAAAAATGTTATATAAAACTACTTTTGGGCTGTGTGTATAAGATGTGTATTAAACATAATTTAGTGTTAGACTTGGGTCCCGTCCCCTAGGTGTCTCATTAAGTGTTTGCAAATATTTCAAAATCTCCCCCCCCCCCAAGAAAAAGTCTGAAATCCAAAACATTTCTGGTCCCAGGCATTTTGGATAAGGGGTATATGATGTTTTGAAGTCTACTTTTGTTCTTCATACACATTCTTATACATAGCTATAGTTATTTTAGTGTTTATGTAGTGTTCAATCATGCCGATAGATGACATTTGGCTTCCTTGTCCTTTATTTTAGATGTTTGGATTATTTTTTCATCTGTTCACTATTTTGAGTAGTACAAACATGTCTTTGAACAAAATTATTTCCTCTCATTTAGATTGTTTACTAGGAAAACTTAATGAAACTACAAGGTCCTGTAGTTTTGTTCCTCTTGTATAGGAGTGTAGGTTTTTAAAAATTTTATTATTTTTATTTTATGAGGAGACCACACTGCATGGTGATATGACCTCTTTTTCTATGTTTCTCTCATTTCCACTTAAACTCTGCTTGATTTGGAATCACAGTAGCAAGAGCGAATGGCGACTATTACACTTGTGTGGCTGCGCCATCGTTGCTGGCCTGGCCCGGGCCCTCCCGCAGGCTTCCCATCTTCAGCCCCTCTCAGTGGTGCGTGAGGCACATCTGACTCCAGCCAGGCCGATGCTTCCAGCGCAGATCCAATCACACCGCCGCTCAGTCCTCGCAGGGCTGCTCTCCGTCTCCTGCGGGATGGGACTGGACAAGGTCCAGCCACACGGTCAGGGCATGCAGCGCCCTCAGGGTGCCACTTCTGTTTCTCTTTCTAGCTTGTTGGCCGCCACCCAGACGCACTCTGCTCACCCCGAAGGCCGCCCCCTTCACCTGACGTGAACTCCTCCCCCTTGCCTGCTGGCATTGCCTTACAGCTCCGGAGACATCCAGCCTGTCTCCAGGGCTGGGCTGTCCTCCTCCACCGCCCCACCCCCACGCAGCACTGAATCCATCCTTCCTCCAAGTGACTAGCAGCACATAGTTGGCTCTCAATAAACCTTTTCTGAATGAATTGAATTGTTATTTTGTGTTACTCATCTGTAGGTAGACTACTTAGAGGTAACTGTACTTACTTATCAATTGAGAATCTACGTGTGGTGCATATGGTAATTCTCAGTTGTCTAGAATATCAAGTAATGTGTTAACCTCCTCGCTTCTCCAATCATTTGGTGTATGTGTGTGTGTGTGTGTGTGTGTGTGTGTGTGTGTGTGTGTGTGTGTGTTTATTTATTTATTTTTGTGGTGCTGGAGATTGAACCCAGAGGCATTTTACCCTTCAGCTACATCCCCAGCACTATTTATTTTTTATTTGGAAATAGGGTCTAACTAAGTTGTTGAGAACCTCACTAAATTGCTGAGGCTGACTTTGAACCTGTTATCCTCCTATCTCTATCTTCCAAGTACTAGGATTATAGGCATGGACCAACACGTCTGGCTGGTGTGTGTGTGTGTGTGTGTCTGTGTGTGTGTGTGTGTGCGCATGCGTGCGTGCGCGTATGAATACATGCATATATACACATACATGTGTACATACATACATATATGGATATATATGTATAAATACCACATATATACACATATATGGTGTATATATATCGTGTGTGTGTGTGTGTGTGTGTTACTAGGGATTGAACCCAGTGGCATTCTACCTCCAAGCTATATTCTCAGCCCTTTTTTATCTATTTGGAAGTAGGGTCTGATTAAATTACTGAGAGTCTTGCTGAGACTGGCTTCAAACCTGCCATCTTCCTGTCTCAGCTTACTGGTATTACAGATGTGCACCACCATGCCTAGCTAGTATGTCTTTTCCTAATGGGCAGCAGTTGTAATTTTGTTTATTAACTAAGCTATAAACCTCCAACTGTAAGCTCATGAAGAAATGTCTAGTTTACCACTACATCCCCAGTGTTTAACACCTGATACCCAGTAGGCACTAGTAACTATTCATTGGATGGGTACATAAATGAATGAGAGAGACAGTGAGAAAAGGGACTAACCATGTGCCACATTACAGGCCTATCCAGCTGGGAGTTTACTGCATGCATACTTACATTCATGTTCTATGTACATACATACTGGGGATGGAATCCAAGGGTGTCTACTTCTGAGCTACACCTCCAGAGCCCTATTTGTAGTGTTTTAGTTCACTAAGTTACTGAGAGCCTCACTAAGTCGCTGAAGCTGGCCTTGAACCTGTGATCCTCCTGCCTCAGCTTCCAAAGCACTGGATTACAGGTGCGTGCCACCTTGCCCGGCTACATATGCTCTATTTTATTCACTATTCTATCTCTGTGTTCACTTAACTCACTACTTTTCTTGATAACTTCTATGGCTTCTTCTGCCTTGGCCATTTCATGACTCTGAGGGCTGATTTAAACCATGCCATCTCCTGCTGTTGAATGGGAAACATCTTGGAAATGCCAACTACAAACTAGGAAGCTAACACCGGGGTGGTGTGGGCAGGATGATCCCTCTGTTCTACCATGATAAGATCAGAGATCCATGATCTGGCTTCAAATTCATCTGTGACATCAAATTTAAATCAGCCAACATCCTGTTGTTCTGGGGGCTAAATAACTGAGTCGCACATGCTTACTGAGCTGATTTATAAAGATGTGATGTTAGGCACAGCCTGCTGCCCAAACCAGAAGAAGTCATTTTGAGGGAAGAACAAAGTATTGGGAGAGAGATCAGTCTCCTTTTGCCTGGACTGAGTCTCCCTGGAGTATGTGTTTCATTTCTCTGTATCCCAGTGAGAATTTGGATACTTTTGACCACAGCCTATTACAAGTAAGAAAAAATTTAATTCATAAATTAGTTTTTCTCTTGAATTCCTAGTTCTGTTGAAAAGCTTCATAAAGGAATGAAAACCCGAGTTAGCAATGAGTGGAGGGGCAGGAGGATCACTGTGTTGCGAGGGGGAAAAGAATGATCTTCAACTGTGCATTGGAATGATGAGAGACAGAAGACTTGAAAACCACCACAACAGCAGCAAGAGTCCAACTGCTTGGTTCATTAAAAAGGTATCATCCAGTCTCAGGCTTAAGCCTTCTATTAAAGCCCTGCTGTGTAAGAGCTAGTCTTAATTGAAAATAGAATGATTAAGCCAGTACTGTATTTATTAGAGCTATTATGGAAGCTCACCACTCTCCAGTGTGTTCTTTTTATGGTGCTGGAAGGACTGCAGGAAGCTTTGTAGTCCAGAGCATCATTCAACCTGCACCACAGGGCTTGCTAGGAACAACAGTGCCCTGCGGGCCCAGACCGGGGTGGGTGTCTGAGTGGAGACACCAGGACAAGTGCCACCGGAGCGCTGCACCCACACACTCGGTGGTGCAAAATGGGGCTGACCCTGTGTCAGGACGTGGGTGAGCGGTCATGGGGGCAAGGGAACAGTGCCTGGCACACAGGGGACAGCTGACAGCACACAGGGAGGGCAGATGAAGGCAGGGGCTTGGGTCTGAGACAGAGGTCACGCTTCGCCAGCTCCACATTCAAGGCCACTGACATTTCCTAATTGTTAAGTGCCTGTAGAAACTCGTGCATGCGTGTATCTCCCCCCTCCTCCTCGCCATCATGGGTGGTACAAAGGATGAAAGTGAGCTGGAGGCTCTTTAGAAGGACTAAGCTGGGAAAACCAGACACCGTGGGAATGGGTGGACAATGATTATTATTTGAGCATGCATAAATTTAGGATTCCTCAGAAGACAGGGAGCTTTCTGTTTTGTTGTTTTGCTTTCCCAATTCCCAGTGAAAAGGACTCAAAACAAATTTTTTTTTTTTTTTTTTGGACGAGAGACAAACAGAAGCAGACCCAAGACAAAAGAGTAGAGAGATGGGGAAGGAGGAGAGCGGGCTGGGGTTTGTTGGCCCCGTTGTACTGCTCATCAGCTTTGTGATTCTGAACACGTGGAGGGCTGTGGTCTGTGGAAGGACCGTGGGCTGCGAGGCTGAGGGCCTGGGTTGTAGTTCTGAGTCCTCCACAAATTGTTGCTGTCAGAATCGAATCTCCAACATGTCATTTGACCACGGGAGCTTTAGATTGTTTAGAGGTCGGTCCCTAACACTGGTTTGATATAGATTTTTCCTCAGTCTGAGGCAAAATTGGCAGAAGGAAATAACTATGTGGTTGATTTTTCTTGGTATCCAGTGCACTCAATTTAATGGACTCTCCTTTATTCTAACATTGGGTCTACTCTGCTTTTTTTTATGTTTAATTCTTTTATTAAACCACAATGAAAGTAGATGGTGGTTGGATTGCTTTTATTTTATAATGACTTCACTTGGCAAAATAAAAAAGTTGGCAACACTTAAGTACTGATTTAAAGAATCCTTTAAATTCATTTTTAAATTTTAATGGTATAAAATCTCTACCTCAGACCAAATAACCTTTAAAGTTTCTTCCAGTCTAACAGTTGGGATTCTAACCTTTCCTTCTAACTTGTAACTGGGAGGTGAGACATTCAAATGTCAGTTTATATTTGCGCCCTGGAACAAGCTGGATTTTTGCCCAGAAAAATCATAGTACCCATATGTAAATATTATGAATGCTTCTTTTTTTTCAACTGGAACAAAACCTGGAGCAGCCCTCTAGATCTCGATTTGACCAAAGATTAGAACAGCAATAATGGAGGAACATTTGCTGTCATACATCACTGGCAGGAATATAAGTTGGCTTAGTGTAGGGGCCAGCAGACTTTTTTATTTTTTCTTCTCTTCTCTCCTCGTCCTCATCCCCGTCCTCGTCCCCGTCCTCGTCCTTGTCCTCCTCCTCCTCCTCTTTCTCCTCCTCCTTCCTTTTGGTCCTAGGGATTGAACCCAGGAGGGTTCTACCTCTGAGCTATACCCCCAGCCCTTTTTATTTTTTTAATTTGAAACAGAGTTTCCTTAAGTTGCTGAGACTAGCCTGGAACTTGTGATCCTCTCGTCTCAGCCTCCCAAGTACTGGCCCTTTCCTTGTCTTCCTTTCTCTTTCTCTTTCCTTTCCTTTTTTGAGATGGGGTCTTACTGTGTTGCCCAGGCTGGCCTTGGACTCCCGGGCTTGAGAGCTACTCCTGCCTCAGCCTCCCAAGCAGCTGAAATTACAGGTACATGCTGCTACATCCAGCCCAGCCAACTTTTTCTATAAAAGGTCAGATTGGAAATATTTTGAGCCTTCTGGGCCGTATAAGGTCTCTGTCATATTTTGTTCTCTCTATTCCTTCTTTCTTCCTTTACTTTTTACACAGCTCTCTAGAAGTATAAAAGCATCATGGGTTGGATTTGGCCTGTGAAATTATAATTATCTAAACCTTTGTCCTAGGTCTCTGGAAGGAAGGTGGTTTGGCTGTATCTGTCCCAGTTATAAATGAAGTTACCACAGACTGAGCAATTCCACATGTAGGGATTTATCCTACCCATACATTGCACCTGCACACAATGGCCTGCATGTCAAGTTTCCCAAAAGCAACCTAAATATGTATCAGTAGGTTAAGTAATAGAATATCCATGCAACAGAGTTGGGCGTGATGGCACATGCTTGTAATCCCAGCATTTGGGAGACTGAGACTGGAGGATCCAGGTTTGCAGCCAGCCTCAGCTACCTAGTGAGGCATTCCGCAACTTAGTGAGACCCTATTTCCAAATAAAGAATAAAAAATGGGGCTGGGGGTATAGCTTGGAGGTAGAATGCCCCTGAGGTCAATTCCCAGTACCGTAGGGAAAAAAAATCCATGCAACAGAATATAATAACAATCTTTAAAAGCCTGAGGCAGCTCTATATGGATTAATGGTTGAGAGGTACCATTAAGAGAGAATAAGCTGGGTGCTATGGCACACGCCTGTAATCCCAGTTATTTGGGAGACTGGGACAGGAGGACTGCAGGCTCATGGCCAGCCTCAGCAATTTAGCAAAGTGCTATGGAACTTAATGAGACCCTATTTCCAAATAAAAAATAAAATAGGGCTGGGAGTATAGTTTGGAGGTAAAATCCCCCTGGGTTCAATCCCTAATACCATGGAGAGAGAGGGATAGAGAGATAGAGAAAGAGAGAGAGAAAGAGGGAAGGGGGATGGAGGAAGAAAGGGGGAAGCGGCAAGAAAGAAAAAAGAAAAAAAGGGAAAAATAAGGTGAAAAACAATGTTTTAGTATAATACCATTTATTGGTTTAGAAAGAATAGCTCGCATGCCTGCACATGTGTGTTCACATCTGAGGACTGTGTGTGTCTCTGTCTGAGGAGGGTGAGTGGTCTAGAGGCAGGTATGATAGGGACACTCTCTTTTTGGTAGTTTGTGAATTTAGTGCCATGCACAGGTATCACCTATTCAAATAAATGGATTTTTTTCTAAAAAATGACGGAAATGAGGACAATTCCCTATGTGAGAAAATTCAAAGAAGTCATTGCTTGAACTAGATCGGAATCATTCTTCAGTCGCAGGTGAGCCTGCGCTGGCCTGAAAAATGTTTGTGTTTGGTTTCCTTCCCAGGGCAGCGTTTGGACAGAATAACCATTCTTTGTTGGTGTTTGGTCATCGAGGTGGTGGGTCACCTGTCTGGAGAGACTGGCCTGACAGGTTATGCCGTTGGCAGTGTTCCTTCTGATTCTGAAACTTGTGAGCAGACAGTCGTGCTACGAAAGAGAATTTTGATAACAAGATCCGCCCCAACAAAATCACTAGCTGTGGAATATTGGTGCTAGAAGCTCACGGACACTAGCCTGACCCCTGGGTTTTCTCAGTGTCTGGAGGCATAGGTCGGTCAGGCAGCAAGTAAGGGCTGAGCTCTTAGCTTAGACCTGCCTGCTTTGCCCATGGTGATGACATGGATAAGACCTGGGCCCTAGGGAGTATTACTCTTTATGGTCCAAAGCTTTCTTTTTCCTTTTTCTTTTCTTTTCTTCTTTCTTTTTTTTTTTTTTGTTGTACTGGGGTCTGGACCCAGGTGCATTCTACCTCCGGGCTACACCCCCAGACCTATTTTATTCTTTATTTTGAAATAAAGATCTCACTAAGAGCCGGGCGTGGTGGCGCACGCTTGTAATCCCAGCATTCGGGAGGCTAAGACCGGAGGATCCAGGTTCGAGGCCAGCCTCAGCTACCTAGTGAGGCACTCCGCAACTTAGTGAGACTCAGTTTCAAAATAAAGAATAAAAAATAGGGCTGGGGGCCGGGCGTGGTGGCGCACGCTTGTAATCCCAGCATTCAGCATTCGGGAGGCTGAGACCGGAGGATCCGGGTTCGCGGCCAGCCTCAGCTACCTAGTGAGGCACTCCGCAACTTAGTGAGACTCGGTTTCAAAATAAAGAATAAAAAATAGGGCTGGGGGTGTAGCTCGGAGGTAGAATGCCTCTGAGTTCAATCCCCAGTACCGCAAAAAAAAACAAAAAAAAAAAACTCACTAAGTTGCAGAGGGCCTCACTAAGTAGCTGAAGCTGGCCACAAACCTGTGATCTTTCTGTCTCAGTATCCTAAGTACTGGGATTGCAAGTATATGCCACTATTTTTAAATTTTGAAATAGGATCTCACTAAGTTTGTGAGGGTCTGGCTAAGTTTCTGAGACTAACTTTGAACCTGTGATCCTCCTGTCTCAGCCTCCCAAGCATTGGGATTACAAGTGTACACCATTACACCTGGCTCCAAACCTTTATTTTTCTATATTTTCTCTCCCTCTCTCCCTTCTTTTCTTTCCCATACTGGGAACTGAGCCAGGAGGGCCTTGCATGTGCTATACAAGTACTCTACCACTGAGCTGCATCCCCAGCCCTTTTAATTTTTTCCTTTGAGACAAAGTCTTGCTAAGTTACCCAGGCTGTCCATGATCCTCCTGCATCAGCCTCCTGAGTAGCTGGGACTACAGGTGTGTGCCACTGTACCCGTCTATATTTTCTCTGTTCTTGACTCACTGAAAGGCAGACATGTGGAACATGGTTTCCCAGCAGTCACTCCTCTCTGATCTCACCCTGCCATGCCTCTGTGGTTTGCTCTGGTGTCTCTCATACCTGTCCCACTCCAGAACATTCTACCTGGAAGATTCCCGAGTGGCTCACTCAGCAATTCTTGCTTCTTACCCTAACCAGAAGGTCCTGCTGCTTCCTTGGGTCTTTGAGAGGCTGAAGTATTGGGTTAATAAGCCCCCAGCACTGCCTATTGTGGATGGAAGGATTCACTGTGGGAGGGAGAAGACGCAGGCCACTGGCGGGTGGTCGGAGCAAGCTGGAGACAGTGAGGGGGATGGGGCGGCAGGCTGCGTGGATCGCCAGTGCCCCAACTCTCCCTGTATTGTGCCTTTGCAGTTCTTGTCACCTAAGAGGCAGACAGGATCTGTGTCCTCACCCCTTGAATCTGGCCTGGCTCTGTGACTTTGGCTTTGGCCAATAGGATGCAGTAGTAGTGATGAATGCTGGGCATGGTGACACATGGCTATAATCCCAGTACTTGGGAGACTGAGGCAGAAGGATTGCAGGTTCAAGGCCAACCTCAACAATTTAGCAAGAATCTCAGCAACCTAGTGGGACTCTGTTCCAAATAATAATAATAATAATAATAATAATAATAATAATAATAAGGGCTAGGGGTGTAGCTTAGAAGTGAAATGCTCCTGGGTTTAACCCCCACTACCAAAACCCAAACCAAAACAGTACTGATGGTTGTATGCCCGGTCCAAGTCTAGGCCTCATGAGGTTTTGCATATTTCTGCTTTGCATGAGAACTTGCTCATGGCAGAGCTGAAATGACCCAAATTTTCCTGGGTAAGGACTTCCCAATTCAAGCAACCGCTGACCCCAGGCTGATAATCACACCAGGTTAAGTAATCCCAGCAAGGTCAGCTGACTGACCTCCCAGACACTTGGGCTGTAAGCACTTGCCCTTGGGTGCTAGTGAGGTTTCCTCAGAGCTTTTCCTGCAGCATTACTTGAAGCAGAGAGTGGATACAGAGGATGGTGGAAAATGGACAGGCGGTTGGCTCTGTGTGCAGAAACGGAGAAACCAAGGTTTTCTTTCTCCTCCTATATTACACTGTTTGAAAGCATGCAGGAGTATTTCTGGTGCAAAAGAAAAGAAAACACAAACCCTAAACTCTCAGGATTAAGCCCAACATCAGGAAATATTGCCTTGTTGGTAAAGTTCTCCAGAGGACGTGAACCCAGAGACAAGGGCTATATCTGGCAGAAGGTAAGAAATGTCAGTTTATCCTAATACTCACATTTGAAAGGACTGCTGTCCCTCTTCTAGAAATGAATATTTAACTTGATCTTTTGGGATTTCCCTCTTACCATGGGACCATTGTATTGCTATTATAGTTTTACCTATGAGCTTATTTCAATTTCCAAATACAAGTAATTCTCATGCTACATAATTGCTGTCACACTTGGGAAGAATAACTGTGCTAACCATATGATCAAGAAACTAATACCAGGTGTGGTGGCACATGCCTGTAATCTCAGTACTTGGGAGGCTGAGATAGGAGGATTGCACATTGAAGGCCAGCCTCAGCAACTTAGTAAGACCCTGTTTAAATAAATAAATAAACAAACAATAAAATAGGACTGGTGATGTAGGTTGGAGGTAGAACTCCCCTGGGCTCAATTCCCAAACAAAACTAATAAAGCACATGAGAAACTTTGTAAAGAAACTAATAAAAGAATAATTCAGGACACTAATGTAACATTTTATCCAAGGAATGTAAACATTTTTGGAGGTCTGTAAAGAACCCTTTGGTCTGTTCCAGCTAAAGAAACCATAGGGTGACCCCAATAGATTCCTAAAGACATCTTACAATTCAATATATGAGGAAATCCTTTAAAAAGTCTCTGTCCCTGAACTGCAAGGAACAGGAAAAAAAAAAAAAAAAACGACTATAAGTGGTTTAACAGTAAGAGGTCTGGGTTTACTACCTCACTGTCCAGAAGTGGGGTGTTTCTAGGGAATTCAGCAGCTCAAGAACTATCGGGCGCTCCAGGCTGAACCCTCAGCCATGAGGCCCCAATAAAAGACGCCGGCTAAATGCTACTGGTTCGAACCTCTTTTATTATATCTCTCTCTTTCTGGGATCAAGGCGTTGCACAAACGATAACAAACACAGTGCAGAGGTCGTCTTTCCAAATAGTGCTTTTCCTACAAACTTCCAATAACCCCTCTCTCTAGCAACCCGACT
>PVLC010008337.1:0-58856 GCA_004027655.1 Graphiurus murinus | reverse complement strand
TCCGCCGCGGTGCCCAGCCCTCGGAACTGGGCTCACCTCTGCTGTCCTGGGTCCCAATTCCGGGAGCCCGCAGCCCTTGGCCCTATGTCAGCAGCCTGCGCCGCGCCTGCACTCCCGCAGAGGTGCTGCCTGGAGTAGTCCCTTGTTTCGAGTCCAACTCTCCGCGGGCCCTGGGTCCGCCGGGGAGTGCCTAGTTCTCAGAATCAGATTCACCTCCACAGCCCCGGGTTCTCGCTCCGCCAGTGAGCCCCGGCTCACCTCCGCAGTTCCCAGTTGTAGCTCTGTCGGGCCCGCGGTCCGCGGCCGGCCGGAGGCCAGCGGCCACACTCGCCTTCACTCCCTCCGAGGTGTTTGGAGAACTCCTTTGTTCCCCTGACCGGCTATCTGAGTTTTCTTCCGTTGTGGTTCAGCTTTCGCCCCTTTTTGTTGCTTTTTTTTTTTCTGTAAAGAAGCTGGTTTTGGGGCAAATTTGATTTGAAAGAACAGCGTCTGGGGAGAGGTATTTCACTCAGACGCCATCTTGTCCTCTCTCCCAATCTCCATATATTTATATAATTTCTTTGGTCTTCTTCTTGTTGATTTCAACTTTAATTCCATTATGATCTGAAAAGATGCAGGTAATTATATTACAATGTTTAAATTTGCTAGTACTTGCTTTGTGTCCCAGGATGTGGTCTGTTTTGGAGAAGGTTCCATGAGTAGTTGAGAAGAATACATATGTTCTTTACTTACCTTTTACCTGGAAGAACAATCCAGTGATGTGAGTGGTGTGTTGAAGTCTCCTGAGAGTTCACTTTATGAAAGTGGGTGCACCCACATTTGAGGCATAGGTTTTTACTATTATTACATCATGTTGAATTGTTAATTTTATTAGTAAGAAGTGGCACAATTTGTCTCTTCTTTTGAGTTTTAGCTTAAAGTCTGCTTTGTCAGATATGAACATTGCTACCCTTGCTTGTTTTGGGTCTCCATTTGCATGGTATGTTTTTCCATCCTTTCACCTTTAGCCTGTGGATGTGCTTGCCTGTAAGGTGAGTTCTTGCAAGCAGCATATACTTGGATTATGTTCTTTAATACATATTGCCAGTCTATGCCTTTTAATTGGCATTTTATTTCTTTAAGTGTTTTCTCTAGTGCTGGCTTGGTAGTCATGAATTCTTTTAGTTCCTGCTTATCTTGGAAGGTTTTTATATCTCCATCAATTTTTAATTTATATTTAATTTGATTATAGTGTCATTCTCCACCCTTTCACTTTCAGTGCATGCATATCTTTGCCAGTGAATTAAGTTTCTTATAGACAGCAAAGAGTTAGGTCTTATTTTTAATCCAGTTAGCTATTATACATCTTTTAATGGAAGAATTCAGACCATTTACATTCAGGCTTATTGTTTAAAGAAATATATTAATTCCTGTCATGTTCTTGTTTTTCTTTCGGTTGCTTTGAATAATCTATGCATTTTCCTTTCTCTTTTATTCATCTTAGAGTTTTGATGTTTTACTTAAATAATCAGGTTTTATTCTTTCGTCCTTCTTACTTGCTTATCTACTATTCTAGTGAGACTTATTATTTGCCATGCTCTTGTGGTTGTTCTTGCTTCCTTATTTGGATTCAGGATTCCTGTGAATATCTTCTGTAATCCTGGTTTAGTGGTCATGGGTTCTTTTTGCTTTCACTTACCTGTAAGGTCTTTATTTCTCCTTCAATTCTGAAGGATAACTTTGCTGGATATAATAATCTAGGTTGGAAGTTATTTTGTTTCATTACTTGAAATATATTATTCCATGGCCTCCTTGCCTTTATAGTTTCCACTGAGGAATCTTTTTTATTCTGATGGTTTTGCTTTTATATGTGACTTGATGCTTCTCTCTTGCAGCTTTTAATATTACTTTTATGATAATTTAATTATAATATATTTTGTAGATTTTCAAATGTTTCTAGTACCTACCAGTTTGAGTTCCAAGATTTTGGGAAATTTTTTGCTATTATATTTCACCAAACAGTTTTTCCTTTGCCATTAGTCTATAGTTTAAGTCCCTCTTCTAAACCTATGGTTCAAAAATGTGGTCTCCTAATGTTGTCCCAGATATTTTGTATGTTCTTTTTATAGTTTCTATATTATTCTTTTTTGCTTTCTTAATGTGTTTGTTCATCCATGTTGTTTTTAAGCTCTGATACAGTTTCTTCTGCTTGCTCTAGAGTATTGGTGAAGCTTTCAGCTAAGGATTTTTAGTTGTCTCATTGATATTTTTATTTCCAATATATCTGTTTGCTTCTTTTTCACAATCTCTCGTTATTGAATTGCTCTTTCATAACCTACATCATCTTCCTTAATTTATTTAGCTATTTATTTGAATCTTCTTTGGATTTGTTAATAACTTTAACAGTCTTCTTAATTCTTTGTCTAGCATTTCATCCACTTTGGCATGTTTGGTTTCAGTTTCTAGGGGGGTTATAAACTTTTGGAGGTATAATGTTGCTTTGTTTTTCTATCTTTCTTGTGTTTCTATGTTGAGATTTACACTTTGGGGATAGATACCTCTTCCACTTTTCTGAGAGTCTTCTTAGTGAGATGGCTTCTCTTGATAATGTGCCCTGAGTTTGGGCTTGTTGTGTGATATTTAATTCCAAATGGGCTTCGCATTGTAGTTTCCCTGTGGACTCTTGGGCTGTGGTTGTTTGGCTTAGACTCTGAATACTATATCATAATCTGAGTGACCCACTTACTCTGTAGAACTTGAATGAGAGGGGTCCCTCTGAGAGTTCAAGCAGATATGATATGAGGTGGTACATATGAGGTTTATTCTCTGTGGTTACCTCTCCAGACTTTTTAGCACTGTGTTTTCTAAAAAGATGTGAGAGCAACCTGCATTGGGCTCCCTCGTAGGTGGAATGGCTTTGATGGTTGTGTTATATCTCTGTTGTTGCTAAGGGACAGATGTCTAACAATGAGCCTTCAGATCCCCTATTTGTGCTTACTTGGGGCTGGTTCATCAGGTGAATGCCTTTGTCCGCCACCAAAAATTGAGCAGTACTAGGTTGCAAATGGAGTAAGGTACAGGTTCTCAGCTGGGCTGTGGGGGGGTGTAGCTCAACAACAAAGCATACACCTAATGTGTTCAAAGCACTAGGCTCAATCCCTGGCACTGCTTTGAGGGGAGAAAAAAAAAAATCCACTGGCAACATCAACTTAAAAGGAAACCAAATATAGGCATACATAAAAACATATTTAAAACAATGAGCTGGGTGTGGTGGTGCACAACTGTAATCCTACTACTTGGGAAGCAAAACCAGGAGGATTGTAGGTTCAAGGCCAGCCTCAGCAACTTAGAAAGACCCTCAGTAACTTAGTGAGACCCTGTTTCAAACCAAAAATAAAATAGGGTTGGGGGATGTAACTCAGATGTAGAATGCCCCTGGGTTCAATCCGCAGTACCAAAACAAACAAACCAAACAAGACAAAACAAACAAACAAGCAAAAATCCCCCAATGTCTACAAACTTACTAACTGCATCGAAGAAAGCTTCAGAGATAATACAGGATGGACTTAAAAGTTAAACATTAATGAAAGCAAAATTAAATTAATACTGAAATGACTTTAAAAGTAGAGTGAGAAGCAAGAAGATGAATTAAAAAGAAAGAAAGAAAAAAGGGAGAGGAAAAAACATTCTGTTAAAGAATTTAAAAATATATAAAATTAGATGAAACTATGAAAAATAATGCATTTAACTTTGTTGATAATTTTAACCACCTTCTGAATTCTGTCCAGCGTTTCATCCACTTTGCATCTTTGGTTTCAGTTACTAGGGCCTTATGAACTTTGAGGTGAGACATGTTGCCCTGAAAACCAAGTAACACAGAATGAAACAAAGACAAGTCAACAGTTCCCCTTGCCAAGTGTTTGAAATGAAGACACTTCTTTCCAGAACCTCTAATTTCAGAATCTGACAGATCTGTGGGAGGTAGTGGGTCACAGGTGCTGGCCTGTGTATTCCTTCTCACTCCAGCCAAACAGGCCAGAGCAGACTGCACAGTTTGCAGGCTGAGCCCTGCCCTACCTTGCCCACTGATGTAGGCTAATGTAAATACGTCCATGGGAGGGACACTCCCGGAGCCTCTGTATGCATATTCAGGGCCAGGGGCACAGGCACAGTAGGAGCTGCTCATGAGCCTTGAGTTGTTGGGCTGATCATGTTGTCATTCCCTTGCTCCAGAGACTCTTAGTCAGTGAACCCAACTGCAAATATCCAAACCACAGGGGAATATCTTATGATACCTCTGACCACAGAGTAAGCAACTGAACCAATGAGGTCTGTGCCGATAGTGGGGGAGACTCAGGAGTTGAGTGATTGGCCAGTCAAAGACACAGGGTCTTCCAACCCAATTCCACAGGGAATCATGGATAGTTGGTCTTCGTCCTTTATACAGGGAGAGAGAGAAAGAGGAGAGGAGAGGAGAGGAGAGGAGAGACACCAATCTTTTTTTTTTTTTTTTTTTTTTTTTTTTTGCGGTACTGGGGATTGAACTCAAGGGCGTTCTACCTTCAAGCTATAGCCCCAGCCCTATTTTTTATTCTTTATTTTGAAACCAGGTCTCACTAAGTTGTGGAATGCCTCACTAGGTAGCTGAGGGTGGCTGAGAACCTGGATCTGCCGGTCTCAGCCTCCCAAGTACTGGGATTACAAGCGTGAGCCACCACGCCCGGCTGAGACACCAATCTTCAATGGCAGTGCCTTTCACTTCCCTCTTCCTTGCAAACCATGCTTCCTACTGCATGGAGTTCTCAGCAGCAGTGTGTCACAGTCACTTTCCTGGGACTACACTGATGCCCAGGGTGCACTCCTTATGAGCCAGTGAAGAGAAGAAGAGATATAAACCTGCAGGGGCTTGTAATCCTGCAAGCACTGAGCTGAGATGATGGGACCTTTCTTTATACAAGATCCCAGGTCTCTGGCCTGTTTAGACTGTGTTCACCAGTGCTGGGTTCTGCACTTGTAGAGATTGCCAGGAGTCCCTTTGACCTAAAGCTCTCCCCTGCTCAGCACTGAGCTCTAGGTATCAGGGTGCTGTTTCTCTTACTATTTGAATCGTCAGTATTTCTGGATTTCTCCTGGTTGCCATCTCTTCTGTGGCACTCCGGTCCTTTCCTTCAATCCCTCTACTTCAATGTGCTGCTATGTACTTGCTGCTTTGGCTCAGTCTCAAGGAGAAGCAGATGAGTGCTGAGTGCTGAGTGCCTCCAATCTTCCATCTTCAATATTTTTCTCTTGATGGAAAGACTTAAGGTGATCTCCTAAAATGCGGTGTGTTGTACAGAATAATTTTTGAAATAAAAACATTTATTGCTTTTGTAACTAACAAAATATTTTTAAAAGTATTAAAAATTTTACCTCCCAAATCAGATTTTTGGAGGTTGGAGTCTATAAATTTGGGGGGGGGGGGTTGTATAAGTATTAAGGAGTCATTAGTTATTGCCAGATAAGAGGCCTCATAGATGCCCCAAGATCTTTCTGTGCTTACTCATGCCATGGGATTTACTGCGTGGAGACAATTCGATTCATTTACTCAGCCTCTCCCACCAAGAGACTCTCAGTGACTAATTCATTATGCCCACAACCTTTGGTTGAATACTGGGCACATATCAGGCATCCAATAAATACTCATAAAATAAATAGGGGAGTAATGGTAATGGGCTTGAGGGTGATACATTCAGAAGTAGCCACATGGTGGATTAGGTGAGGAAGAGCTCACCGTGTAACCACTGAGATTGTGGTGATGTAAAGGAGAGACAGCAAGGAACTAGATTATAAAGTAGCATTGTAGTGGTAGTAGAGGGTGTCTTTAATTTGAGGAGGAATATCTGTTTGAATTTTTAAAGACATCAGTCTTTCCCTTGAGGCTGGATAAAAACAAAAATACTTGCCATGTCTGGTTTTGTTCGGCATCGTAATGAAGGATTTGGCCAGGGCAGTAAAACAAGAAACAGCAGTGAGTTGGTTTTATTCTTGTGTTTGTTGCTGTTTGTTTGTTTAGATCAATGAGTTTTTAAGAATTGAAAAGAAGAAACAAAATATTTGTTGACGCTATTTCATATTTTGAGAATGTATAACAATTTAGAGATAAATTATTAAGTACTTGGTAATATATGTTATAAAATTGAAAAAAAGAGATACTTGTAACTTATATTATGGAGGACAATTAACAGTACTTGAAATGCTTTTCTCGGAGGATTGAGCAGTCAAAATCAAAGTGAGTTTCAAATGGTGAACCCAAGTAATGTTGCTGTTAACATAAACAAGGAGCTCTGGATAAGAAATGGGTTTGCGAAGCAAGATACCGAAGACACTTTAGGACATGCTCTGCCAAGATATCAAGAGGCTACAGGTGTACATGAGGCAGTGAATTCAGGCCTAGTTTGGGAAAATGCATTCAGATAATTAGCTTTGTGTTTAGCCATATACGGTTTGCCTCCACCCTATGTAAATAGATCTCTGTTTTTCAGTACATTTGCATTTCATCTCCACCAGGGTTGGAGTGTGTGAAGGCAGGATAGGACCCAGTCAATAATTACACAATTGAAGCTGAAAACTCCAGTTTCTTTTTCAAAATTTCCTAAAACATCAGAAGCGCATTTCTTTTAAGAAGTACAAAGGGTAAGCAGATGTAAGGAAGGAGAATGGGTGTTTGAGGCCATTGCCATTTCTGTGAGCGACTGACCAAAGAAGGAAGAATATTTTGATAAGAGTGACTAGACACATCATGGCGAGGCTAGAAAAGAAGCTCGCCTTATCCATCGTCTTCTCTCAAACACCTGCAACTTGCAGTATAACTAGCTTTTCTGTCCCTGGCTCACATATGGAGGAGGAGATAATCTTCAAACTGGTATGGGGAGCTTTCTTCCTACCTCTTCTTCCTCCAACTAGGTCACCTCCTGCTTTCCACTGTTCTTGCAAATCAAAAAGGCCTCAGGAATAACAAGGTGAAATGTGTGTGTGAGTTCAGAGCCCTGCTGTGTGACCTGCATCCTTGGCCCTGCCCTACTTCCTGGCTCTCACCTTTATGGCCATTGCAGTGGAGGGGGAGAGGCAGCATAGCATGAAGTGTACCTTCAATTACAGTGTCTTCATCCTTAATTTGAGAATTGCATCAGTATATTATATAATTTGCTATACTCACTTGGTATAGTTGTTCTGAGGCTATTTTTCACCTTTCTAATATTCTTCCTCCCAAAACTTGTGATTTAATATTAAGACAAACTTTCATTTTTTAGCAACTACTTGTACTAAACACTATTTATATTCCTGTGAAATAGATATTTCTGTGTCCTTTCAGTTGATTTCTAAAAAGTACTAAAAACTTAACATCTTGTATTTTTTAAAAAATTCTTCACAAGCTAGGTGTTTTTAACTTGAGGAAGAGTATATGTTTGAATGTTTAAAGACATCACAATTTTTATGAGATTGGGTGGAAACAAAAATGGCTACTGGGCCCAGGTCTGTTCAACATTATAATGAAGATATTGGCCAGAGCAGTAAGACAAAAATGAGCAATGAGTATATTTGAAAGGAAAAAATGTTATGTTGTGATTGCATATGTAGAAAATGAAAAAAAAATCTACAGACAAATTATCAGGTACTTAGGAATATATGCACTAAAATATATGTAAAATTCTACAAAGAAAACCATAATTTGTAATGAGAGAAATATCCAAAGAAATGGGGGGGGAGTAAACCATGTTCATGGATTGGTAGATTTAAAAATGTAAATGTTGTCAAATCTTCCCTAATTGATTTCTAAATTCAGTGCCATTACAATTAAAATTTGGGCAATTCTTTTTTTTTTTTAACTGTTAATTTTTTTTTTATAGAACTTGGAAACTTGATTCTTCAAGGTATATAAAAATACAATAAAAAACAGTGAAGAGACTATAGAAGAGTTGAAGGGAAAGAACATGCTATACTCTGTGCTAAGATTTAACATAAAGCTACAGATATAAAAAATGTGATTCTGGAACAAAAACATAAAAACTAAGTGCATCAGAATATAAATAAATCTGGGTGTCTAAGAACACTTGATTCAGTACAAAAGCATCCCTGAAATGCAGGAAGAAAAGGGTGGTTTTTTTGAGAAATGATACTGGAGCAGTTAGCTAATGAAACAAAAAGACAGAACCAACTTCTATCACACTTCATTCATATAGACACACACAAAAATAAATTGATGTTGATAATCAACCCAAAGAGAAAACAAAAAAAGATATTAGAATATAATATAGAATATCTTTATGATCTCCAGGTAAGAAATATTATTAAAATAGGGCTTAGAAAGTATTAATCAACAAGAGAAGATTTAATAGATTTTTCACATTGTTTTTTCAATATCCCTTTAGAGAGAGAAAAGGAATGTCACCCCTTGCAAAAAAATTGAAAATTATTTCCAACACATCATCAGCAAAAGAGATTATACCCACAATTCAGAAATCATTTCAAATTCTAAAAGAAAAGTAGGACAACCTTATTTTTTAAAAACAGCTCAAGATCTGAGAGCCGGCATTTCACACATAAAATACGCAGACCGATACGCAAGAACCACTGAAACATGAAAGTGGGATGTTATCTAGTTCTATTCATTTATATTTTCATATCTACATTGGCCTTTATTCATTACAATGAATTTGAAAATATGGTGATATCAGTATGAATCCACCATTTCGTTAAATGTTGTACAATGCCACGTGTTGCAAAGAAGTGAAGCAAATGCAGTTCTTACACAGCTGGTAGGAAAGAAGACAGGTTTGTAAAACCTCTTTGAATAAAAATTTGACAGTATAGACTAAAGCTGAAGAAATACGTACCCATTTCCACTCTTAGCTTTATAGCCCAAGGAAATATATATTTTCTGTACCAGAATATTTTCAAGAATAGCTACAGTAAAATTGTTCAAAATGGGTCCAAATAAGAAGCAATCAGAGGTTCATTCATTAAAAAGGGGGAAAGCTGAGTGTGGTATCACATATCTGTAATCCCAGTACTTGGGAGGTTGAGACAGGAGGATCAAAGATTCAAGGCCAGCCCAATAAATTAGTGAGAACTTGTTTCAAAATAAAAAATAAAAAGGGTTGGAGGTATAGCTTAGCAATAAAGGCCCCTGAATTCAATATCCAATACCAATGAGTAATTAAGTAAGTAAGTGAATGAGTGAATGAATGAGTAAATGAAAACATACAGTGTGGTATGTTCAAACCAGGGGCCATTATACAGCAGTGTAAATGAATTCCAGAAGCACACAGCAGCATGGGTGAATTATAGAGACGTCATATGTTTTAACTCAATATCTTGACTCACAAGAGTTATTATTTTCTGATTCTTTGTTAAGCTGGAGATTTGCATTCTCTGTATCTTTCTGCTTGTTTCTTATATTCCGTGTGTGTGTGTGTGTGTGTGTGTGTGTGTGTGTGTGTGTGTGTAAGTAAAAGAGGCCAGACACAATGGAATAAATAGTGCATGTCTTAATTCAGGCTGCTTTCACAAAGTTCCGTAGACTGAGTGACTTAAACAAAATAAATGTACTTTTCGCCACTCGAAGACCGAAGCCCACACTGAGGTGTCCTCGGGTCACCGTTGTGTGAGATCCCTGATTTGGTCGCTGTGTCTACATATGCTGAAAGGGGTAAAGGAGTTCTTATAGAAGACCACGGATCCCCTTCGTGAGAGCTCCACTTAGTGATGCGTTGATCACTACTGAAAGGTCCCATTTCCTAAAGCCGTCACAGTGGGTGCTATGGTTTGAGTAAGTGTTCCCAAAGGCCCACATGTTAAAGATTTAAAGGTCATCAGTCTATGGCACTTTTAGGAAGTGGTGGGACCCTTGAAAGTTGGTGTCTACTATGAGAAAATTAGGTCACTAGGGGAATAGTGAGACCTTTAGGGGGATATTGAGATCCTATTCCTTTTTTTTCTCTGTTTCTCAGCTTCCATGAGGTGAACAGGTTACTCTCTCATACTCTTCCCCACTATCATATGCTACCTCAACACAGGTCCAGAAGCATCAGAGCCAACTGATCATGGACTGGAACTTCTGAAACTGTGAGCTTAACTTTTCCTCTTTTTAAGCTGACTTTCTAAAGTATTTTGTCATAGTAACAGAAAGCTGACTAGCACATTGGGGTTAGGATTTCACATATGAATCTAGATGATGGACACAGTCTATATCAGTTCATTATACTATTTATATAAACTTCCCCCAGAAAGTGAAAGTAAAGTATATTTTTAGAGATATTTAGGTAATAAAGTTGTAAAGAAAATAATACCTTAAAATTCAGAAGCATCATTGTTACTGGAAGACAGGAGGGATGAAGACTGAGAAGCATCACCTGGAAAGCTATTTATATTTTATCTTGATTTACAAAAGTTATTATTTTCTGATTCTTTGTTAATCTAGAGATTTCTTTCTGCTTGTTTCTTATGTTCCGTGTGTGTGTGTGTGTGTGTGTGTGTGTGTGTGTGTGTGTGTGTGTCTTAGGTGCTAGGGATTGAACCCAGGGGCATTCTACCTCTGAACTATACCCACAGCCAACCCTTTGTATTTTTTGCTTTGAAACAGGATCTCACTAGGTTACTGAAAGTCTGCTGTGCTACTGAGGCTGTTCTTGAACCTGCGCTCCTCCTGTCTCAGCCTCCCAAGTATTGGGATTACAGGTGTGCACCATCATGTATGGCTTCTTATATTTCTTAATTATAAAATGAATTAAGGCTCAAAAAGTTAGAGAAACTAGTGAAAGTCACAAAACTAGTAAATCATAATTTAGGATTTGGTTAGTTTTGCCTATTCCAAAGCAAATGTGTTTTCCAATGTATCATTGATTTTTAAGTTTGGATCTTGGATTGTCTATGGACAAAACAATAGCGGTTATCGCAGATGCATTCTGCAGCTCTCCATACAGAAGAGACTGAATCAGAACCTGCTTCAGAGCCACGAACCTGCATTCTATCAAATGTTTCCGAAGCATTGCTAAAGCACCTAGAAGCTCAAAAATAACTGCGCTGACCATGCTTTGTCTTCCTCGGGGGAGAGAGACTTTGTTAATTCATCCTTGCTGAGGCCTCTCATCTTTCTCAATAAGGAAAGTTACTTTGACAGTTTGAAAAAATAAAAAAGGTACCTTGAGTGTCCTGAAGCCAAAAGCAGGTGCTGGAAGCAAGAAAACACTGTGTCTCAGAGGCTGGAGTTAAAAATGAAGCGAGACAGGTAGGAGGAAAGATGTTAGAAACTCTGATCCTGTTCTGAGACAACCCGTCAACAGTTTGGATCTAGCATGAAGCGCTCTCATCAGTATTTTTACATAATACAGTGTTTCTGAGTCATAGGGGGAAGCGAACATCTTATGAATGCTGTGTTTATTTTCATATGCGCCGCTGGCAAGTCTCCTCGCATATCCCAGTTTATCTCAACTTTTGTAAAAGTACCTGCAGAATGAAGTGTCAGGGGACAAAACTGAAAGAGGAGTCTCAAATGTTCTCCTCCTTCTGCACACCCAGCTCTTACCTGGTCCCCGGGGTGGCTGCTGCTCCTCCCAGCAGGTCAGCAATGGTGTCATCCTGGCTGGTGTGTGTGTGTGTGTGTGTGTGTGTGTGTGTGTGTGTGTGTGTGTGTGTGTAGAACTTGAAGAAAGAAGATGGGAGAGGAGATACAGAGGAGCATGGGGAAGACCTGCAGATGAGCCACTTGAGAGCAGTTGGAAGCAGGCGGCATGCATACGTACGTGGAGGGAGATAGAGAGGGAAGTCCAGAATAGCAAGGGAAGAATTCAAGGTGATTAGAATTGACTTTGTGGCTGAGTTTTGGGGATCACAGCACTCTGCGATCAGGCTTTCTAAGCATTAGAGAGCACACAGCCAACTGCAGCCAGAGCCTGAACGGGTGACCAGTGCAGTCGGGTGCTCTGTCAGCACAAGCCATTGTTGAGAGAAGGCCGACGTGGTGCAGTGGGGGCCGCTGGCTCCTCCAGCCTCTGCTCACCTGCACCTGTGGGTGCTGCCGGCCAGGCTCTTTCCAGCGGCTCTAAAATTGCTGTTCCTTTCTAAGTCTGTGAACGATTTGGTTTCGCGTTTGAAAGCAGATCCACAGATTTAGAGACATACTGCCTTCTCTGAAGCACCTGAGCGAGATCATCTTTCCACAGTGACCAAATTCTGACTTGTTTGAGATAAATATAGTAGCATAGGCTAGACACTGTGCTGACAGAAAAATGACAGAATAATTTTTTCTTTATTTCCAGAATATTGGAACAAAAGCATAAGCAGACACATCAGAGGTAGAATTTCACTTATTTAGTTCAAAAGAGACCATATTTTTAAATGTATAGGATTTTTCTGAAAAGCAAAGCCAACTTGAATTATATATTTTCTCCAACTGGAAAATGATTCAGGATTAATAACACTGATCCCTAACATTAGTATAACTTTATAGTTTGCAAAACTTTTCACAAATATTTTCGCGCACGATTACCATTTCAACTGTGTGACACTGAGGTTACTTGTCTACTGGATGTGGCAGTGGGGTGAGGAGCAGGACCATGGCCTCCAGGTCTTCATGGTGATGGTATCACAGCTTCCTCCCAGCTCCTGTGCACACACATGGCTGTGTTTCAGGCCCATGGCAATGAGTGTTCTCTTTAATGCCTGCCCCATATCTTAGTATTGGGTTGGTTAAAATGGTAATCAACCTGGAAAAATGTCCAAGTGGGACTTTTTTTTAACTTCTTAAAATGAGAACTGCCTTCAAACACAAATACTATCTCAAATATGATGAAGGACCACCCATAATCTTTTCTTCAATCAGATAGAAGGTCATCATAAGAAAGAAACATTTGCTCTCTTATTTCCAATAGCCCTACTTCCACTGGTCATGGGCAGTGAACGGGTTTGGCAGACCAGGGATCAGGTCTGGTCTTATCCTGAGCTTTACCTCCTTAGCAGAGGAACATCGTCTCTTTGAGAATCAGTTTCCTGCTGTGTGAAATGGAGGAAATAGTGTCTATTCTTCATATTCTTACAAATATTGCATAGGACAACTTATATTAGGCAACATGTGTGAGATTGTCTTCCAGTGGTAATATATTATATAAATATGAGGCATTGTCTTTTAGCAGGAAATATATCCTGGGAAACTATATGTGACCTATTATTCTGCATAATATTGTAATAAAAGTATGAGGATTCTTTCAAAAATCTAAAAATACCCCAGATCATAAGAACAGGCTATCTTGAAAGAAAGTAAAACTCCCTTTTATAACTCCAATGAAAAAATTGTCAGTGATTCTTGGTACGTTTTAAGAACACAATGTAAAATTGAGATCTGTAATAGAGGCACTGTCTAATTTTGAATGAAAATAGAAAGCTAATGTTTTATACAAGTGGAATTAAGTGATATTTCACTCATATATTAATTTACTCAAACATAGTCTGTTTTTGGAAGTGCCTGCCAACTTTCTGGTAATGAGTGGTCAAAGCCAGTAGTGAACAATATAATTTTGTTTGTTAAATGGCAACAATATGAAAGGTGGAGATGACACAAACATAAGTCTCAGTCTCACTTCTGAAATGTGCACAGCGCTGTGACCCTTGAGTGAACCACAGGATGATTTCCTTGCCTCACTGATGGGTCTGTATCAAGAATACAGAGACTGAATTAGCTCTGCCCAGTATAATGTACCTACTGGCCATACAGAACTCAATGGAGAAATTTTCTTGGGAGAATAAAATCTACAGTGGCACAGTAATTTTCATGTGTGTGTGGTACTAGGGACTGAACCCAGGGGCATTCTACCTCTGAGCCCAGCCCTATTTCTTATTCTTTATTTTGAAACAGGGTCTCACTAAGTTGTGGAGATCTTCATTGAGTAGCTGAGACTGGCCGCAAACCTTGATCCTCCTGTCTCAGCCTCCCAAGTACTGGGGTTACAAGCATGCTCCACCACACCTGGCTCAGGAAATTATTTGTAACTAGAAAATGAAGCCAGTCATGGTGGCACATGCCTATAATTCTTGTAACTAGAAGGCTAAGACCAGAGGATCACAGATTTGAGGCCAGTCTCAGCAACTTAAAACCTCAGGAACTTAATGAGACCTTGTTAAAAAAAATCAGGCTGCAGGTGTATCTCAGAGGTAGAGTGTCCCTGGGTTCAAACCCCAGTACCACCAAAAATAAAAAAACAAAAATACAGAACAACAACAAAAAAACCCCCAGCACTATTACAGGGTTCTGTATCTTTCTGTTGAAAAGTATGACCAATGACTTTGATCAAGACAGATCTCCTTATCAAATGCATAATTTATTAAAAGCTGGAAACAATGATGGTGGTGTATCAATATTCAGAATAAAGTTGACAGTCTAGAACTTTGATCTGCAGTAAACAATAAAAACTGACAGTAATAAAATTAAAATCCTCCACCGAGGTTTAAAATTATTTGCATAAAATACAATGGGAAACCCTGGATGAACTATGGTTCTAGAAGACAGATGATGCTTTTCTTTTTGCTTTATATTTCTGTATGAGAGACCTCCAATAAGGTGACGTTCCTAACCTCTTATTGCATGACTTCCTGGACTAGTGGTAATAATCATTAATTCACAAATTGGCTGGAGCTTATCTTCTATAAATTTGTAAGTGATAAACTTATTCTTCAGCCTGAGCCATTGAAAAATAGCAATTAAGGTAAATTGATCTATTCTATAAAGCCATTTTTTTTTATGACTTTACTGCCCCAATGCCCAGGCTCATGAAGGCTTGGTGTAAGTATCACAAACCCATTGTGTCCCATGCTCAAGCCACTGCTCCAACACAGTTTATAATCCTTACCCACCTTGTCATTCATTTCGTGTGTGCTTCACTTTCAATTGGTCCAAATTCACATGAGAAAGAAAGTATTACTTTATCATGTACCCTCAAACCCAGATAAACATTTAATGTGAAACAACTTCAGAGTATCGATATTTAGCCAAGATTCCAGGAGAAATCAAGATAGGAAATAGCAGGGGCTTTCACGTGAAGGTCTCTCTTGTAAAATAAAGATTATTCCTTGTAGTCTCAGAGAGAAATGGATTTTTATTAAATACAGAGAAAAATTATAGCTAATGAAGCAGGAGAAGAAAATTGTATTTGTTTGCTTGTTCATTCAAAGTCTGCCACAAGCCTGCATGGTTCTAAAGATCTAGCCATGACCATGAGCAGCACGAGCCCATCCCTCCAGGGATTTGCCACCCAGAGGGAACAACAAGCCAGCAATCACAACATAGCATGGTGAGCCCTGCCCCAGGGAAGGTACAGCGATGTCACTGGAACACACACAGTAGGGCACCAACCCAGGCCAGGACATGTGAGAAGGATTGAATTGACAACTAAACATAACTTAGAGAATTGATCCAAGGCAGGAAGGAGAATGATAATAGTGTTCCAGGAAGTAGGATCAGCACATGGAAAAACTCAGAAAGGACTGAGGTCTAAAGAACTTGGACTTTACCCCAAAGATATCACTGAAATCACTGAAAGTAGAAGTGTAACAGAATCAGATGGGCAAGATGGTGTAGGCCTGTAATCTTAGTACTTGGGATGCTGAGACAACAGATTTGAGACCAGCCTTAGCAACTTAGCAAGACCCACAGCAATTTATCAAGATCTTCTTTCAAAATAAAAAATAAAATAGTGCATGGGGTGTAGCTCAGAAGTAGAATGTCCCTAGGTTCCATCCCCAGTACCAAAAAAAAAAAAAAAAATAGTATACTTATATTAAATTTTTCATTTTAGAGAATTTCATTAACTGTACCATGAAAACTGGAGGATGGCTCAAAGAGAGGGATAATTCAGATTGGATGCTGAGGATGGAGTGGGAGGAGATTGAATGCCACTTGAGGTGGTGAGCTTCCCATCCCATGAGAGGTTGGAGAAGATGCTGAACGACCATGAAGTTGTCAGGGGTGGTATGCATATACTCCATAGATCAACTGAACATACACTGATTGCTGAGGATACTGCTGCCTCTAAATTCTTCCCTTGCACTTATTAGCAGAGTAGAAAGAAGTAGGTGTAGGTCCCTGCTCATTGAGACTGAAAGTGTTAGCTAATGTTCGAGCAAATTAGCAGTGTGTTCTCTATTTAACTCCCCGAATCTGTGGTAAATTTCTCATGTAGCAGTGATGGTTAAGTGAGTTAAGTGTGACACAATGAAATTATTATTTTTTCCCTGAGTTACACCCTAGGATGATTTTTTAAATTGTAATGCAGGATCTCACTAAATTGCAGAGGCTGACCTGAAATCTGTGATCCTCCTGTCTCAGCCTCCCATATAAGCATGCACCATTGCTCCCTGCTGCAATAAAATTTTTGACTTGTCTGTTTTCAAAATAATATCATGACTTAGAATTTACTAGTCCATAGGGAACTTTTGGAGACAGGATAGCAGTTATACAGGGAGTAAGATGGGAAGCAATCTGCCTCAATGATGACATACTTTTAATTGTGTGTGTATTTAAAATTTATCCTTCATTTTAAAAAATTCTTATAAAAGTAAAATACATCAGTTTGAACTAAAACATTTACAATAGTTTCCTCTCCACCTTCCCCAAACTTCTAGCTCTCTTCCCAGAGGAATTCATTTTCAGCTCTTCTAGCTGTTTATTCTGACCTTTATCTCTTCTAATATTCATTATACTTTTTCTTTATCTTGTTTAGAAATAGTTTATGGGCTGCAGTTGTAATACATACACATTTGAGTTTACTTTTCTCTTCCAGGCTTTAATTCTTTCCTATAAAGAAGAGGAAGAGGAAGACAAAAATGAAGAAATAGTAAATGTCTAAGCATTAGATCACTGTGAGGCTCAGATGAGATTATCTCAGTTCTCTATAACCATATCAGATTTCCTTTTCATCCCCTTAAAGACTCTCCATTCACCCTTTTGGCCACAGAAACTCAGCAAATCTTAGCAGGACAGGTGGCTGTTGAGTATTCACCCTGTTTCCACCTTTCATTCACCTTAGTATGGCTATGTAACTGTGTCTTCACCAGCAGAATACAAATGGAAACGAGTGTCCATTTTTAAAAGGAAATGCTACCCCTCCAAATGTTCCCATTCTTCCTCCATGAACTCTGCAATGTAGATGCGCTGATGTGAGGCAACTTTGACCAAAACACAGTCAACACCTCAAACAAAACACATCAAGGCAGCAGAATAGAAGAGTCCCCAGGCACAGGCTGATCTCATGAAACAGCCTCACCACCTCAATATCAGCTCATTGATTTGTATAACTATGAAAGAAAACACAACTTTCTCTTTCTCTTGTATACTTCTATAACCTCTGGGTGGTTAGGTGAAAAAAAATTCACATGAAGTTTATTTGAACCACCATATTTCAAAGGATCTTTGCTGCAGTATCTCAGCCTGTATACCACCTAGTGCAAATGACTTGCAATCTAGTTCTCCTTAATGTTCAGTTAATAACAGTTTGACTCATTCACACATAGTTGGTCATTCACAATAGTTCTGCTCCTCCACTATGCCCTACCAAGTTCCTATCTTATCCAAAAATTAGAGCAAGTCAGCCATGCAAATTAGCACAGAAGTAGCAATTTACTAAATGGATCCCTTGTGGCTTTAAACAGTTAAAATAGTTTCTAAAAGTACCTAACCAAGACCACTCCAATCTTAAGCCCTGGAAGGGCCTGACTCATTAAAAACTAGTGTTTTCAAGTTCTAACATTTTTATACCAGCTTTATAACACATAGCTAGTTAGGCGACTACAACTCAAGAATTCAAGGACAATCTGTTTTTCAGTTTAACAAATACTAATTGAATAACTAATACACATTGACTTAGAAAACCACTTTACCTAGAACAGGAAGAAGTTCTCTTCTGGGGCCAGATTAGGGAATGGAGACTTTTTGGTAGTAGTGACAGGAAAGGACTAAAATAACTAGGTTTTGTTGAATAAAGGGAATTGTGGAATGAAACAAGTGCCTTGGGATACAGACTTCACAACCATCTTGAACCAAAGGAAATGCTCAGAGGAATAACCTAGAAAACCAGCTGGTGAGACTCACTTGTGGAGAAAGGCTTTTTTTGTGTGTCTCGAATTAAGGCAGTACTTCAATACTATAGTGATAGCAGCCAGGCTAGAACATTTGACCTTATTGTGGCATAGACCTCTGCTGCCTCCATTGAGCTTTCGAAGCAACTTCTAAAATGGAAATAACTTCTTTGCATTATTTTGTTAATATGCCTCAGTTATTTTATAGCTAAGTTAGTGACAGTTTGCCTTTCTGAATTCCAGCATCCAAGTCCTCTAAGCAAGCAGAGTGATTATGTATGCCAAGTAGAAAGTTTGGACATGCTACCTGATGACTATGAATACAGAGACAGTGAAATGGGTAATTTGAAATGGAGATAGTCCCAGAAAGATCTGCATATGTAATTGTCATTACAATTTTGATCTTGTGTTAATGCCAAGTTACTATCTCCATAAAACCTAGGTAAGAATAAGAAAAACTATTCCAAAATTAGAAGTAATACATGTCTTACTTCTCATCTTATTTTTAAAGGTGAAATTCAGCCTCATAGGTATTTTGTGAAATTACGTCTTATAAAGATAAGTCGTCTTTTAATTGCTTCAATAAGATCTCTGCTATGCTGCCAAACAAGCGAGATAATATTAGTATACTAGTATAGCTGATGATGCCTGAGCCCAGGTTCCCAGAAGGCATATTTAACATTGTAGAGCAGGGAGTGTCAGAAAGTACCTTTGGAAGCCGGGCATGGTGGTGCATGCTTGTAATCCTAGTACTTGGGAGGCTGAGATCAGAGGATCCAGGTTCGTGGCCAGCTTCAGATACCTAGTGAGGCCTTCTGCAACTTAGTGAGACCCTGTTTCAAAATAAAGAATAAAAAATAGGACTGAGGGTGTAGCTTGGAGGTAGATTCCCCTAGGTTCAATCCTCACTACTGAAAAAAAGTACCTTTGGAAAGTTTTGTACATCATGAGCTTCTCCTGGGAGACTCAGTGGAGTGTTTTGCAAAACACAGGGACAGCCAGAGTTTTGCAAAATCTGTCAGAGGAGAGGTTTAATACTTAATGAATGAGCTCTGATTAAGAGCATAAGCAACTCTAAACTTTCAAAGTAAGGTTTCTAAAGTGAGAAGAAAATCTTTCAGAGAAATCAGGCAATATATAACAAGAACAATAAGAGACCCCCAGCAGAGAACCTAGCTTGAGCAAGACCTCTCCCCAGGTCCTGGTGGGTTAAAGCAAATCATTTCCACTAGGGAATTAAGAGGAAGAAGGAGAGATGAAGCCATCATGAGGCTGTGTATGTGTTGTCAATGTAATAGATTCTGTCATGGATATGGACTTTACCCGGTGACCATTACAACATGAGTTAAAGAGTCCTTTACCATTTTCAAATGAAAACAGAGAATATGGTACCTCCTGGCCAAATACAAGATTAATGTGCCCTGAGTGGATAAATAGACACAGAAAACCCAGGCTTTATGGTAAATATGACCTACCTTTTAGAAAAGTTTAAGGAGTTTAAAAGAGGGACCCAGAGCCAGGTGTGGTGACACACACTTGTAATCCCAGTACTTGGGAGACTGAGACAGGAGAATCGCAGGTTCACGACCAGCCTCAGCAACTTAGTGAGACCCTGTTTCAAAACAAAAGAATAAAATAGGGCTGGATATTTAGCTCGGAGGTAGAATGCCCCTGGCTTCCATCCCCAGGACTACAAAAGGGAGTGGGGAGGAGGGTAATCCAGTGTTTAGAATTTGGATATGCTGATTCATTTGCCACTGCTCTAGAAGATTGGGGCAAACATTTGAATGTCTATTCATCTCTTCTTTGTGGACTCTATGAGCTATTTTCTACCTCTTTACTCCAAGGTGTCATGAGATTATGATTGGAATGTGTTTATGTACTGGTACTGTTAGTTTGGGCTTCAGATTTTAATCTTTGCTAAACTCATCAAGGGTTATAACCAGGGAAATGTGCTAATGATGAAGTTGCTTGGGTTTTCCCAAAGAGTTCTTTTCCTAAAGCATTATTTAGAAATAATTCACATACCCATTCAACTCATTTATTTAAAGTACATCGTTCAGCAGTTTTTAATGTACTCAGGGATGTACAATCATCACTACAATGTTAGACCATTTCCATCACCTCTAAAAGAAAATGCATATCCTTTAGCTGCCATCCACCTACACCCAGACCTAAGAAACCACTAATCTATGGCTGCATAGATATTTACTTCACATGAATGCAGTTATACAATATGTGGCATTTTGTAAGGGTTTCTTTTACTTAGGATAATGCTTTCAAGGCTTGCCCATGCTATGCCATGTATTAGATCTTCAATCTTTTAGAACTTCAATCCTTTTCATGGTCAAATAATTTTCCATTGTATGGGCATACCACCCTTAGTTTACATGCTCAGATGCTGGGGTTATTTACGCTTTGTGGCTATCATGAATAATGCTGGTGTGAACTTTCATGTGTAAGTTTTTGTGGGGACATATCTTTTTACTTCTTTGGGCAAATATGTCTGAGTAGAATTACTAGAACATAAGATAACTGTGTTTCAACATTTAAGAAACTACTAGACTATTTTCCAAAGCAACTACACCATTTTACATTCCCACCAGTCGTATGTAACGGTCCCACCTTCTCATCTCCAGCAACACTGATTTTGATCAGACTTTTTGTTTCTAGCCTTCCTAGAGGGTATAAGTAGTATCTCCTGGTGGTTTTGATTTGTGTTTCCCTGACGACGAATGAGTGATAAGCATTTTTTATGTGCTTATTGGTCATTTGTATATATTTCTTGGATAAATGTCTATTCAAAATCATCTGCCCACTTTTAATTGGGTTCTCTGTCTTTTTGTTTCCTCTAGAGTCCAATAATTACATCTAGTATCTCCTGTTTCGTGGATACCCAGTTTCTTTTTCCTTTCTCTAAAAAGTGGTTAGACCAGGGATGGGCGTGTAGCTCAGTGGTAGAGCATATGCCAAGCATGTGTGTGTGCACAAGACCACAGCTTTGAGTCCCCAGAACTGTCACAAAAAATAAATAGGAGCAGTTGAATTAAAGAGGAAAGTCTTTTAGAACTTTTGTTTCTGTGTGTTAAGCTTCTGCTTTTCTGGAAAGTACCAGAGATTTTTATTGCCTTCCTCAAGGCTCCATGACATGACTAAGTAAACTCGACACAATTCTTTTCTGCACTAGTAGTTAGAATTTTCCAACCAGAACAGTTTTTATGGATCCCCAGGGGGGCAGCTCACAGAGAACAGCAGTGAGCTGGAGAGCTAGGTGAGCTACTAAAGAGATTACAAAATTTTCGTATTTGTCTTACACTCTTCCGGTGCCAATGTAGTTTTCACGTGACTTTAAGTTTTTTCCTTGTGTATTCTGGATTCAGACAAAGGGCAATTTATTTTTACAAACCTTACAAAGTTAATTTGATGATGGGTGAACATTCATTTTTCTGTGATTTGTATGTTATGAAGGATTGCCCCTCATAACACAGATGTATTTTGCATAAATTTTATTTGTTAAAATGAGTCACATCACTATACATAAGTCAAAAAATATGAGAAATGGACAAAACCAAGAGTAATGATAGATTATATTATTCTAAGTCTTGAATCAGTAAACAAAATAAAAATGAACCAGAAAAAAGTAGCAAGAGAATTAAATAATCGTAGGAATGTGATAGAATTAATGAAAGATCCAAGCTAGTTGTTAAACAACCAACAAAAAGCCAGAATTGTCCTTATCATCAAAAATCTCTTTAAAAGGTTATTTTAATAATTTTGCTTACCTTCTAAAGGCTTTTCATCGCTCTGAGGGTAGAGTCTACACATTTTACCAGGTGTAGGAAGGAGGCCTTCCATAGCCTGGGCCCTCGAGCTCCTTCAGACCTTGAGTTTGCTACTTTGTTCCCTGACTCTCTGAATCCCGTCCCTATTAACCTCCATCCAATTTTTACCGATTCGTGGGTGAAACTATTTCACACCAAAAGCCCTTACATATTATGCTTATCAGAACGTAAGGTGAATTTCTATTTTTGTTAATTGGATTAGTTCCAAGGAACCTGGGGTTAAACAAATCCTACAGACTCTTTTTCAAAAAGTTCCTTAGGGAGATGCATAGCAAAGAATAATAGCACAAGAACAAGAAACAGACCCAGGAACTTGTTTGCAGGTTTTGTTCCCAATCGAATCCCAAATCTAATTAGCTGAGCTAGAACATGGGAACTGCACCAGGGGACTAATTGGCCTCTGTATTTCCTAAGGTAAAACCCCATTCTTTGAATGACTATACACTAACCAGTTCTATGGAAGAGAGAAGAGTGAGGGCAAGTCAAGATGTGTTTTCTATGGGTAGCAGTAAGTCTGCTGAACACTCAGAAAAATGGGTAGGAAAGGAGAGAATCAGCCTTGAAAATATGTGTGCTAAAAAGGTAAAGGCAGCCGAGGGTTCCTGTCACTATCCTGTGCTCCGGGTCCCAGCAGCTCCTTCTCCATGAAGTGGGGAGAGCTGACTCTTGATTGTGTTAGAGAACATTCTTGAAAACCCATTCCTCATGTCAATACCACCTTCTTCTCTGGGATTGCTTACCTTTCCATTTTAGCATGAGTCGTATGCGGAAGCTAGGGAGAAGATGGGGCATAAGAGGGTCTCCAGATGAAAAAGGAGAGACCCTCGAAAGCAAAGAAGTTGATTTAACCATTTAACCGAAGGGGTTAGACAGGGGCGGGGGGGGGGGGCACACTAACTTATATCAAGGTCACTCACTAAACTGAACTTGAGAGGGAGGGAGGGAGGGAATGGGGTGGGAATTTGGGGAAGGGGTCAAATGAGAATTGTGAGCACATATATCATTACCAATTTGTACCTAACAAAGATGTATGCTTACAATGTATGAATAAAATAAATAAATAAATAAATAAATAAATAAATAAATAAATAAATGAAAAAGTAGAAAACCAAAACAGACAGGTAATGGGTGGGGGAGCCATAAAAATATTTTTTCTTCAAGTAACATCTAGAGGGTTTGACACTGATTTATAAGTAAATTTATTCAAACACTTAAGGAAAGGTACTTCTTAAGTGGTCTAGGCTTTTTTAAGTATGTAGCAACAAAAGTAAATCTTCTCAATTTACCTTATTTATTAATGGTGAGAGTAAACCAAGTGGAGAAATTAATGTTCAGTGCTAGAGCTCACAGAATAAGTATCTTTATAAAGATAGTCACAAGGAAAGAAAGAAGGAAGGAGGGAAGGAAAAGTCGGAGAGAGGGAGAATTGGAGAGTCCAAGTGATTTCATGATCTCTGGGTAGATAATAATAGATCCAATAATTTTGAAAGAATTCACTCTTGTATTTTAGATGTGTATTTTTGTTATTTCTCCCTCAAAATATGGAAAGGTAAGGATAAAATATGAGACATTTAGCAAGTTTCGTTATATTGCTTTTAAAAGTTTGGTTATATTGCTTTTATGTGTTTTTTAAAAGCTATTTTTTAGCCAGGCATGGTGGTGCATACTTGTAATCCCAGCATTTGGGAGGCTGATACTGGAGGATCTGGGTTCGTGGCCAGCCTCAGCTACCTAGTGAGGCACTCTGCAACTTAGTGAGACCTTGTTTCAAAATAAAGAATAAAAAAAATAGGGCTGGGGGTGTAGCTCAGGGCTAGAATGCTCCTGAGTTCAATCCCCAGTACTGCGAAAAGAAAAAAAAAAAAATTACATCAGAAAAGCTGCCTGAATATGAGGAGGATCAACTTAGGCTTTTAAAAATAAATTTAATATTTCTGCAGTATTAATGTCTATACTTTAATACATATGATTCATATGCCATACAATTTAGATTTATATTGAAAAGGAAAATTACAGTTTATGTTAAAAAAAGAAAACCTCTTTGTTTTTTTAAAAAAAAAAACCCTTTTTTTATTAAAACCTTTGAAGTAAATGTTGGGAAGAAGGGACATCTTTTTATAGACAAATTGCAAAATGTATCTTTGAGTTCTATCTTATTTTTTTCTGAATCAGTACAAGACTTTTTCATTATAACTAGATGCCTTTTCACCTTTTGCTACAGAATTTTGTTAGATTCCAGTGGTGAAATAATGATAGCTTATTCTAGTACATTCTGCCAAATGTCCATGCATCAATACTTTTTTCTTCCCCATTAAGGTACTGGGAATTGAACCAAGGGACATTCTACCTCTGAGCTACACTCCCCCACACCTCAAGTCCTCTTTTTTTTTTTTTAAATTTTGAAACGAGGTCTTGCTAAGGTGCTGAGGTTCTTGATAAGTTGCAGAGGTTGGCCTAGAACCTACAAACCTCCTGTCACAGCCACCCACGTACTGTGCACACCACACAGGGTGCACCAATACTTTTTGACATGGATCTTTGGCTTAGTCTTCATAGCAAGTTGAGAATGTATGCTAAAGATGATGCCTAAAAAAGTCAAAATGGAACAGGGAAAGAAATGCAATATATACAAGATACATAAATACTATAAATCATGCTAACTTTAGGGAATTTATCATCATTCTGCGTAAATAAGCTAAGACTATATCCTATCAATATTGTCCTTTCCTTTCCTGGTGAAAATCTCGTTATTAGTGGTCATGCAAAAACATCAAAATTTAAAAATTAAAAGCAAATTTTTTTACATGAAGCTTTACCTTATATAAGCTACACTAACAGAACCAATATTTAAAAATCCACAAGACTTCTACCCATCTGTGAGACTTCATGAATTCTTTGTGCAAGAAGAAAGTAGTGAAAAATTAATGACAGTTTCAACATATGGTGGGAGTTGGGGATCCCTGAAATAAAAATATTCTGTGGCGTTTGGAAGCAGAAATAAAAGCTATTAAGGCAGAACTCAATTTGTAGATGTGGCCCATGTCATCTATGATCTAAAATAGTTCAGTGTTGCATTTGAAAGTATATATAGCATTCAATCAATGCTAGGTAGAATTCAGAGTATTTCCTATTATTTTCTCATAATTCTATGATACAATCACTAATCTCATATTTCAGATATTAGTGGAAAGTCTTACCAGGAAATAGTCTGGCAATAGCCCATCTGATAGATTATTTGGTCCAGGTATGGGAAATACTACATGCTGACTTCTCTTCTGGGTAATTGATGGTGCACATCAGCATATTAAAGACTTTGATGTACAAACATCTTTTAGGTTTGTGTAACCCACTGTTTCCCAAAACTCCTTAACTATTTTCTTTCACATAAAACATTCCATCCATGTATATTCCAAAAACACTCTGTAGGAAAATCAGATCAAGCAGAATGCCCTCATCCTAGTGTTACATCATCTTGGCATTGACAGTTTACCACCCTCAAAATATTTAACAGTGCCTCAGTGGTCTAGGCTCCACCAGAGGACGGGGACCAGTCATCTCCAGCAGCAGACCTCAGATAATCAGTGTGCACAAAGACACAGACCCTCCAAAGTCAAGGTCCAAACTACACATCCTGTTCTCTTATCTATTAGAACAAAGAACATAAACAGAGATTCTAACATTCCTACAAAGATGTCATGAAATGATGGAAATGATCAATCTCAGAGAAAACTCCTGGATCCTATAAACTGCAAGCCAACTCTATCTCAAAGAGAAAGAAAACTGGATTGAATTCATGGAGTAGCAGAATCAGGACAGGACACCTGTCTTCTTTCATAAATGCCCCTTCCTAAGTAAAAATGGAATTTTTCTATTGGCTTTGTCTATAATAGGAAAATGTGGATAAAATGCATTGAGTGGGATATCATAGGATGAGATCTCCTGAGGGAGTGCTTGGGGAAACAAAAACCATACAGTAACTTTTGAAGGATGACAAGTTTCCTAAAGCCTGTATGGGGAGGGAAGAAAATGGAAACAAATTTGCCATATTAAGAACCTAAGTGTGATCAGGAGGGGGGAAATCATAGCTAAATTTCTTCATAGAAATTACTTCTTTTATTGAACTTTTCTTTTTGCTCTATTTTTATTCTTTTTGATTTTGTAACTGTATCAGTTAAGGTAGAACCAAGGAAATAGACTCAATAGGAAATAGCATGCTGAGAGATTTATTGCAAGGAATCGACTTAATGTGATTGTGGGGGTGGATTGAAATGATGAAAACCCATAGGACAGGCTATGAGGAAGGGCAGGCTGAGACTCACAGATATAGGCAGAGTTCCTTCTTTATCCAGAAGCCCCAGGCTGCTTTTAAGTGTCTGAATCAGATCATACAGATTATGTAGGATTAGCTAGAATTATCTCCCTTTCTTAGAGTCATCTGTTTATAGACTAGTCATTACATATTCAAAATACCTCACAGCAACACCTACAGTAGTGTGGGTTTGCATAACGGAGGATTATAACCAGCCAAGTTGATACATAAAACTGATCATCACAGGGACATGTGAATTCATAGATATAATTTATAGTTAGTAAGTTTTAAAACAGGACGCATGACTGAAAGTGTGTAGATTCTAGCTAAGGTCTACGAACCAACAATATACACACTGCACACAAATGATGTGATGATATACTATGACAATATGACATATAACATATAATGTAATAACAAATTATATAATAACACTCGGTAGCCCAGTAATTACAGGATATTTCCTAGGTTTAAGCAGGGCCTTCTTCAACATTTAGCAGCAGCCTGGGGTTGGTGTTGACTCCTCCCTCCCATTGGTGGTTGAGGATCCTCTGTTTATTTCTCTCTTCTGCTTCCCTTCTTCAGGAGACTCTTCCGTCATCAGGGTGAACTGACCATCCAAGACAACTTCCAGAGCTCTAGTCTTCAGTTCTACTCTCCAAGCAACAAAAAGGGCAAAAGTAGGAAAAGTTGGCCCTTCTCTTAAAGATCTTTCTAGAAGTCCTTCACCTTTGCTTCTACTTCATTGGGCCGCATTTGGTCACATAGCCAGGAAGCATGGAGAGGTGAGGTAGATTCTGGAATGCAGCCTCTGGTTCTGGGTGGCAGCGTGTCCAGCTAACATCGGGGCTTCTGTCACCAACAAGCAAAGGGGAAATAAATGCTGGAGTAGGTGACTCGTACCTTCTGCCTCCCAATGTCACCTTCAGTTCTCTAAGTGCATACTATAGATGTCCCCCAAGTATGTGTCCATGCGTTAAAGACATGGTCCCCAGCTTGGCAGTAATGGGAGATGGTAGAAACTCTGGGGAGTGAGGTCTAGTGGGAGGTCTCTAGGTTGTTGGAGGGCTGCGCTAAGCGGGATTGTGGGACCCTGGTCTTTTCCTCTTCCTCTCTTGCTTCCTGGCTACCACACACTCCCTCTACCATGTCCTGCCTCACCATTGGCCCAAAGCAATGGAGCCAATCAGCCATGGGATGGAGTTTCCAAAACAGTGAGTCAGAGTAAACCTTTTCTCTTTATATGTTGATTGTCTCAGGGTTTTGTTATAGTAAAGGAAAGGTCAATAACAGAGCATTTGGCCTGCCACAACAGTGCTACTACAGCCTCTGTGAGATTGGTTCCTAGTGTGAGCTAAGTAGGCGTGATATATGTATGTAATTGTCAGGTATACTCATGGGGCTTTTGATGTTGTTGTGTTTCTATAGCTCTTTGACACTTTGCCAGGTTAGCAACTTCTGTACCCTTTCTTTTTAACATATTGAAGCCAATGTACCCAAAACGTCAACTTAAGTCTGAAACTCTTATGTTAGAAAGGTCTTCAGGATCTATGGTCCAACTCTTTAGAATTGCCATCAAGTAAGTTATTTTGACTGACTTTATGCTGATCCCAGCAACTGGGCAGCTATCTTTTCCCCAGATCCACACTTTAAATCTAATTTTGGTGAATGAATTTGTATCTGTGTATTTCTGTCTATATATTGTTTTCTTTAGTTTGTTGATCTTTGGTATTGGAGGTTGAATTCAGGGACATTCTACCTCTGAGCTATACCCAGCCCATTTTTTATTTTGAAAGAGGGTCTTACTGAGTTGCTGAGGGTTTTGCTAAGTTGCTGAGCTTGGCCTAGTACCTGCAGTCCTCCTGTCACAGCCTTCTAAGTAGTGGGACTACAGACCTGTGCCACCATGTCTGGCTTCTTTCTGTTCTTGTGCCCTCTCTTCTTCATATCTTAGACAGTATACTCTATTAGGGAAAAGGGTTGTCCTGCCTTCTTTTTTACAGTGTGACATCAGGATTTGGTATGTTTCTGATATTGTTGCTGAAGTAAATCAGTTTTTTTTCTATTTTTGCCAGCTTTGATTTCAGAAAATTTGAAGCCTTCCATTATCTATTTGCCATCTCTCTTTCTTATCAATACTCAGGATGAAATTTCTCTCCTTAAATATTGACATAAAAGTATTAGTTTTGTATTCAATAAGGGAGGTTTAAGCATGAGCATAAAAGAATGTATGCTGCAGTGAGTGGCAGTGTTTCAGAGAGGAATATAATTTATTTTTAGGTTATCAAACCTGCAAGAAGGAGGCATACATAGAGAACAGTATTCACTTCTGTCTTCTGTTTGTGTGAAAATGCATCATTTGCTCGTTACTGATTTCTTTGGTTAATGTTGAAATGCCTTTGTGCAATAATGAGGTTGAATACCTTTTCCTTATTGCAGCAATTTGTAATCATTTACAAGGTTGCAGAGTAATAATTTTATTATTGCTGTTAGGAGATGAGTCCATTAGGAAACCGATTGCCAACTGTTTAGCTCTCGCAGCACCGTGGAAAGAGAATTATGATACCAATCACTGTTTTCCATGAGACATTGGTCTTTAATTGGTGATACCGGAGTACAATAACAGCCAGCAGAGAACTGTTTAAGCCATATTTTTCCCCTAGATGGCCGTAAAGGGACCAGGGTCTTCCTACAGTCTAAGTAGCATTTTAGCCCTGCATTTTGTACTCTCTGCGATTTTGAACATTTTCATTTCTTCCCTTGTTATGTCCTACTCCTTTTATGCCACTTTGTTTAAGGAAAAGCTCCTTAACTATTATGTATTCAATTTTGCTTATAATATGTAAGAAAATTATAAAATGTAGGCCACCATTTGGTTATTATGTTGTTTGAGATATTGAGTTAGAAAGACCAGTATACCCAACCACCACTACACACAGAAAAAAATCTGAATGAACTTCAAATTAATGACTTTTCTTAAATCCTTCAGAGAATGAAGGTAACAGAGCCAGACATAGAAGGTGATTACATGTTACATAAGTCCATTTACAGATATTCTGGAAAAAAAAAAAACTATATGGATGGAAAACAGTTTGGTGGGTGCCTGAAGTTGAATTCTGGAGAAGAGACTGTCTGCCATAGTATCACAGAAAGGAACTTGAGGATGACATAAGTAGGGTCACCAACTGCTATCTTAGTTTTCTATAACCATTTCAATTTGAAATGGTAGGTCCTGTGTCCTAGAAATCCCTTTTGATTCTGCAAGACAGAGTCATTGGTGACCCTGGATGGAAATGCTCTGTGTAATACGAGGGTGGCAGACACATGGCTGTATGCCTTTGTCTCAGTCTGTTGGGATGAACTTCACCAAGTTGAGCTTCACTGTATGAAAAGATGTTTGAAACATCAGATACTGTGTCACAGGCCACAGAGCATGACACAGACTGTGACCAACAAATCCAACTCTACTAGAAATGAAAGCACTTTGTAAGAAGTTGAAATCTGGTCACCTGGGTCAAATCTGCTCATATGAGAAATTGGAATCTGATCATAAGAGAAGATAGATTGAATTTTAAGGAGTGCATGATAGGATTCTGCAAATATATGCAGAGGTCTCTTAAAGAAAATGGATTAAACCACTTCGAGTCTACCAGTGTGAAGTACCTAATTCTCCCAAATGTGTACAAGGCACAACCTGAAAATACATTCTGTGGTCCTGCATAATTTGAAATAATTACTAAACATCCCTTTTTTGGTACTGGGGATTGAATCCAGGGGCATTCTACCTCCCAGTACACCCTCAACCCTTTTTATTTTCCTTAATTTTAAAACAGGGTCTTACTAGGTTACTGAGGCTGGTCTTGAATCTGTGATCCTCCTGTTTCAGCCTTTCAAGTACTAGCTAAGCCACCACACCCACCACCACACCTAGCTACTAAATATGTAGAGATTTGGTATAAAGGTAAAATGAGATCCCACATACAAAGCATAACATGAGGGTTGGCACATAATAAATATGCATGATATCATATCCCATCTATTCTAAGTTATTTGCTAGCATTATCATTTGGCATTTCTAGTTTTCAAACTTATGTAATACAGAATATATAAACTAAATGTCACAATAGACTTTTTTCCAGTTTCAAAAATTTGCAATTCTTGTAAATTTAATTTTATCACCTACATACAAGAATGGAGTTGACAAGAACATAGAAGAGTGTTACATGTAAGAATCATTATATAACAGGAAACCAAATAAATAAAAAAACTGAGCAATTTTCTTATTTGACCTTGGGGTCAGACCCTTTTTACTGCAAAGTTTAGACACAATTACTGTAATAATGACATATCAAAATTAAAGGACTAGATATTTCTTTTTAATCATCTATTGAAAACCACCACAGACAGATGTCCAGTTAATGACTTATTAGAATAGAAAGCAGGAAATGCCAGTCCTTGGGGTACACTTCGGAACCAAATTATCATAAGTAATATTCATCAGTAAAAAGGAGTGAAGTACTAATGCAAAATGCAACATTGGTTGCACCTTGAAAATATTATGCCGAGTGAAACAAGCCAATCTCAAAAGACCATGTAGTATTTGATTTCTTCTGTATGAAATGTCCAGATAGGCCAATCCTTAAAGGCAGAAAGCAAATTAGTGTTTGTCTGTGGTTGAGGAGTGGAGAGGAGAATGGAAGCCAGTTTCTTTTAGGGATGATAAAAATATTCAAATTTAGATTATAGAGATTATGATATGGTATAATTCAAAGTTAGACTATGAAAATTTAGTATGAATAATGCTAAAAACTATTGAATCGTCAATTTCAAGTAGGCGAATCATACTGTGTATGAACTGTATCTCAACTAAGCTGATATTTTTTAAAGCCTTATCATAAAAGGCTTCTCATCTAATCAGGGAGCATGGCAAATGAAAAAATACTTATGCAATAACAGAGGAAAACAGGAGGCTCCTTGGAAGAGAGTGAGGACAGGCAACATTTATGCTTCCATGTTGAAGGGCATTTTCTCTCATAGTATTAGGAAGGATGGAGTTTGTAAACTCAACACCCACAAAGTATCAATAACTTAAGTTTATGCTGGAATAAAGTATATGTTTCAAACTTAAATATAGATTTAAAAATCTTCATCTTTCCTTCTCTACAAAACAACTTAAAAAATGAGAATGAAACAGTATTATTTTACAAGTGCATGCAGTTTACCCATACATGTTTTACACATGTATAATCAGCATAATTATACACAATTTTAAGCCAGGTGTGGTGGCTCATGCTTGTAATCCCAACATTTGGGAGGCTGAGACCAGAGGATCCGGGTTCGCGGCCAGCCTCAGCTACCTAGTGAGACACTCCACAACTTAGTGAGACCCTGTTTCAAAATAAAGAATAAAAAATAGGGGTGGGGGTGTAGCTCGGAGGTAGAACGCCCCTGAGTTCAATCCCCAGTACCACAAAAAAAATAATTTCTAAAAATAATATCATGCATATATTTTCATATATTGACATAGCCCGTATGCATGCAAATTTAGTGACTATGTATTATATGATTTATAGGGAGACAAATACATTTAACATAGCACACATTAAATACATGCAATATCATATATACATGAAAAAACATAAAAAGTTTAAAACTCTCCATGTCAAATTGATAAAGTACTATCAGAAAATATTAAAATGGCAGCCTCTAGTACAAGTCTGTACCAGAAATAGAAGCCCCATTTTCTGTGTCCCCCTTGCTGGAGCATCTAGTTATGCCTGAATGCTTCCACTGATGAGAAGCTTACTTCTTTACAGAGCTGCATGTCCCACAACTGGCTAGCTCAAATCAAATAGAAGGTGTGTTCAGAACTTCTCTCTATGCAACAGCTCCAATAATTTAAAGTTTGGAACCTCAGAAAGAGGCCCATTCTATGTTTCACATGTGGTTAAACTACACTTCTATCTTACACATCTGTCATTATTTGGTATTTTTTTCAGGCTGTTTCACGTTAGAACAAACTATGAGGGTTACAGAGGGATGATTTTCTCAATTTTATAGATAAACTGCATATGCTTCTGTTATCAGGGTTCATAATTGGAAACAATTGAATCACATTTAAGTGGGGGAATTATATTTGTCTGGTTATTGTTTTTTAAGATATAGGAAGACTCTCTCAAACTTTGACTACTCTACAAGGACAGGATCTCCACTAAGTAACCTGTAAAAACTTCCGGAACCACAGCTCACAACTCTTCTGGCAGCCACTGAGCCTAGACATGTGGCCTCCTCATTCAGTCCCCAAGATCACCGCCTCCCCCTCCTACAGCTCCATTCTGATAAGCCTTATGTGGGAGCATCTTGTGGGTAGAAGATAATTCACATCTGCACCCTAGTGACAAGGGAAGCTAGACAATGTCATAGAGGATAGATATACAATGTGAGAAAATATCAAAACAGAGAGAGAGCAATTAAATTGTTTGAAATAGTCAGAAAGGGCAGGTGCCCACTATGGCTTTCTAATTCATTTTTCTGATGCCTGAATTTCCCTTCCCAAATTATCTTCCAGGTTTTTCTGTTCTGTTTCTATACATTTCTCAACCTTCACATGGAACTTTGCATCTCTGTGTGTTTACCTTAAATTTGCCAGCTGGGGTTCCTCACTTCCAACCCCTCAGATCAGCTCCATACCTGTTTTGTCACTCAGAAGAGCAGTCCAACCTGATTTTTCTTCTTAGCACTTTTAATAGCTGCCCTTTCTAACTCGATGGGGGGTGCATCACAACATCTCTGCTGTAGTGATGACAGTATGTAGCTCCCTCAACATTCCCACTGCTGTAATCCAAAACAACTGACCACACAACTTAGAAGAAGGAAGATTTAGTTTTTCACAGTATGCAGGAGATTCAGACTTCAGTCCACATGAGGCTGGGTCTGTGGGGCTGAGGGCATTGTGGCGGGAAGCAGAGGGAAGGAACAGGAAGGTGTGACTCTCACGTGGAAGCCAGAAGCAAGAGAGAAGCCAGGGACCGAGTGAGCAAAGAGAGTCAGACACAAGCACAGTCCCTAATGCCACACTCCCAAGGACCGATCTTCTCCAGCCCACCTGCCCAGGTAAACACACCTGTGGATGTAAACACTGATGAGATTACAGCTCACATGACTTAATTACAGCTACTCTGAATTCATCCATGAGCTCCTCAAAGGGACATTCTCTATCTGACCATAACATGATGAAAATGTCAGCAAGCATACCTTAGTACATTACTTTAGAATCCCCACTTAGCCATTCAAATTTCTACAACTTCACCTGTCTTTCTACCAAGCCCTTAAGAATGCCATGAAATGTCAGATGCCTTGTTTCTATCAAGATCCATGGTTATCTGCAGACACCTTCTGCTCTATTAGCATAGGAATCCTACTGAAAAATAGATAGTCTTGGTTTGCTGTTACTTTCCCTTAAATAATCTGTGTCCATTCCTAGGGATCATTTCTTCCTTTTCTCAGTACTTAACTGTCCAAAAACTTACTGAAGAATATTAGTATCAACTAAAAGCTTAATTGTCTCTATTATATAGATGGACTTCCCAACATGATTATCTCTTCTTCTGCTTCTGGGTACCCTAGAGCAGTAAAAACAACAACAACAAAAACTCTTAAAAACAGATAAGAGTAGAAACTAAAAAAGATACAAAACACTAGACTTTCCAGGTTTAGTACATTCCAGTTGGTAACTTACTTGATTTGCAATAGGTCCTCACCCCAATCTTTTTTATTTCTACCCATACCATGTTGTTTTCTAGTTGTTAAGTGTGTGTGGTTTGTTTGGTGTGGTTTGTTTGGTGTGTGTGTGTGTGTATGTGTGTGTGTGTGTATTGCTGAAGAAGATTAAACCCAGGGGAGTTCTACTTCCAGCTACACTCCCAGCCCTTTTGGATTTGTTTTGCCCTTTTTAGTTCATTAAGTTCCTTAGGGTCTTGCTATATCGCTGAGACTAGCCTTGGCTTTGAACCTATAATCCTTCTGTCTCAGCCTCCCAAGTACTGGGATTACAGGCATAAACCACAACACCTGGCTTAAATGTGTTTTGATGAATGCAAAAAGACTGGTAAAAGTAAATTGGTACAGAAATTTGGCCAACTCCAAAAGCTTCCAGTATTCTAGAGCTGATTTGATTGACTGAATCATTTATGCCTCTAAGCAGTATTGACGAATGCTGCTGGGTGTGCTCTCTTCTTGGCGTAAGGCTTTTGGTCACTGTACTTTAATTCTCAGAGTTGTGGATGGGGCCAGGGGTAGAATACCAGAGGTATTTTCTGGGATTACTATGTGGACAGCCTGCCCCGTGCTCAGAGCTGGGTGAAGAACAGAGCTGCCCAAGGACAAGCAGGGCTAGGAAAGGAGGAAAGGGTGTGTTGACGAGACCATCTGAGCGCCTGCATCCTGCTCTGTGGTGCCAGGCCCAGCTGTGGCCTTTATGGTCTTGTGATATGATAAATTATATATTTGCTTAATCTAGTTTGGGTTCCATTTGTATCACTCACAACACAAAGGACACTGGAAGGACACTTAGAAGAGTCTACTGTCGGTCTTTTAGGTGTATGTGTAGAAATTTTTTTTATTCTTTTCTTTTCTTTTTTTTCCTTTTTTTTTCACCTGCAGAAGCATATGCAGGACACAGAGAGAGGCTATGCCAGGGGCTATTCTGTTCTCTGTTGCACAGGGACAAAATGAATAATAGCACAGGGTGTAATGGGTACGGTTAATAGCAGTATGTTTAAAGCATTATAAGTCTATCTAGGAAAAATTGGCTAAATGGAAAAGTACAAAACCCTCCCTCTGCCGTCCACCTGCAGCCTCTGCAACCATCACTACCTCCCTCCTGCCCGGAGACTTTGACTTGAGATCTGCTATAATCTAAAGGCTTTGATCAGCGCCCACTCCTGCTACCAGATCCTGTTCCCAAATAAACTCCAACTCCCCCTTGGCAGTACTCTAGGGTCAATGGCAAATTTATTTCTCCTAGAAATTTTTTTTTGTGGGTGTGTGTGGTACTAGGGATGGAACCCACGGGCATTCTACCTCTGTGCTATACCCCCAGACCTATTTTTTATATTTTATTTGAAAACAGGGTCTCACTAAATCGTGGAGGGCCTCACTAAGTTGTTGAGGCTGGCTTCAAACCTGCAATCCTCCTGTCTCAGCCTCCCAAGTACTGGGATTACAAGTGTGCACCACCATGCCCAGCTCTCCTAGAAATTTTATATGTAGAGATTTTTAGGTAGAGTCATTTGTTGCCTTTAATATATATATATATATATATATATATATATATATATATATATATATATATATTTATATATATATATATAAATATATATCATATTCATAGTTAACCTAGGAGCTTATGTTAATTTCGGTGAAAATTTGTCATCTAATTTGACCTTCACATGAATCACCTGTTGGCTAGTCTTTTCTAGTCTATTTAGTAGATGTTACTGTGTGGTTAGTTCATCTCATTTACTCAGGGAAATCAAAGAAGGGACACTTGAACCTGCAGCGCAGTAAACAGGAAGCAGGTACTTGGTTTGGAACAAGTCTTAATAGCATTCATCATCCATTGGTTAGTATATATATTTGGTCCAATTGTTCTTTTTTCTTCAAAAACACAGGTGCCCTTTACTTAACTTAGCTATATTACTTAAATGAATGTAATGCCCTTTCCTCTGACCTATAGCTCATGCCAATGGCTAAAGTTTTAAAATGTTCCATAGAAGTTGTAGCAAAAGACTCACTCATGGAGGTAATGGCATTGATTAATTGATTGATTTGAAAGTATAGATTAACTTGTTTGCCCACAGTTTATGAAAGCCAAGAGGACCATCAGTATATCTTAGTGATACTTTATACAACAAGCCGCTAGCAGTTTCTGGCACATAATAAGAACCAAATATAGGTTGATAAATAAAAGTTCATGCATGAAACAACAAATGAATGGACAAATTGTATACCTCTGAAGAAGTTATGTTGAGTGAATAATTTTCTAAAAACTATGTAATGTTCTTTTATTAGACTTACAAATATGTTGGAAGTTCTTTTGGGTACATAGGATTATAAAATTTATTTTTATTTTATTATTTTTTGTGATGCTGGGGATTGAACTCAGGAATATTCTACCTCTGAGCTATATCCTCAGCCCTATCTTATTTTTATCTTGAAATAGAGTCTTGCTAGGTTAATGAGAGTCTCATTACTTTTTGAGACTGTCCTCGAACCTATAATCCTACTGTCTCAGACTCCCAAGTTCTGGGATTACAGATGTGCGCCACCACGCCTGGCTTAAAATAGATTCTTATATTAAATCGATCCATTTCATCTGGGACATATTTCTCCTACAGGAGATGTGTTCATAGCTTTTTCTCCAATACTATATAAAAAACAACTACATAATTTGTCTATTTGTGCTGCTATGAACATGGTTATGCAGGTATCACTATATTTCTGACTTCAATTCCTTTGGAAAGACAACCAGGAGTCAGTCGTATGGCTGGGCCCATTCCCAGGGTTCTGAGGACCCTCCACACTGATCTCCACAGCAGCTGCACGAATTTGCAATCCCACTAACAGCATATAAGGGCTCCTATTTTCCCACATACTCACCAGCATTTATAGTTGTGTTCTCGATGATTGCCATTCTAACTCAAGGAGCTTGAGATAAATGAGGAGAGAGATCAGTTGCAGAGTGGAAGGGGATTTGGAGAGGTGAGTGGGAAGGGCAAAAGGGAGACTTGATGAAGAAAACAGTTCAAGCAATGCTATGGACATATATGAAGTCATCAATGCCAATTTTAGTAACATGCCTGGAGAGGGGGAGGGAGCAAGGTAGGGTCTGGAGGAAACACCCAAGTGCTATGTGCATAGATGTCTCTGTCACTCTGAACCTCATTATGATGTACAATTACAATGCACCAATACAAGTTTGTTTTTTTTTTTTTTTAAAGGACTGGTAGCGTAGCTTGGAGGTAAACCGCAAAAGACAGACAGACACACAGATAGACAGACAATAAGTGAGCTATGCGCCTGTCATTGCACCTACTATCTGCTGTCTGTTCCTATTGATTCCTCCTACAGTAGCTAAACTTACAAATGATTTCTCACAATCTTAACAGAAAAAAAGCTAAATATTACCGAACTTAAATATCAAAAAGACTTTCAGGCATTTTGTGAAGATGCATTATTATCTGAGAGAAAGAAAAATAAAGACATTCAAAGAAAACTAATTATGAATCAACTAATAAAGGACCTTCAGGGAATGTATCTTCTTACCTGTGAGTAAGATAATCTGATTCATTCTTGTTTCACTTTCTAATCGACTTTAATTAAGATGGGGAAATAAATCAGATTAGTACACAAGTGAGCAAAAGAAGCAAGTGCGTATATGTGCAAAATAGCTCTATTTTTATAAAACTATTAAATTTTTCTGAAAGTTATTTTATTTATTATCATACTTAAGCCTGCTTTTTCATTTGTTTCACCTTTTTCTAAATCAAACATCTAACCTGTGTAAGGACACAGCCTACTCACACCTGAATAAAGAGCTCTTGATTTTATTATCAAGCTCTTCTCCTTAGGTTCAAGTCAAAACTTTTAAGTGCCCATGTTTCCTAAGTAGGTATAAAAGCAAGAATTTAGACACTGGGAATAGCCAGAGACACTTAGCTCTTAATTCTGCCCTACAGACAAGTCAACATCTCACTGAACTTTAGTTTTCTCCCACAAAATGTAGACTTGATAACAAGATTGTTCCTTTGAGGAAGAAATGAGATGATACTTTTTTTAATGTTCAGCATGATATTTGACATAAGAAGTGATTCATAAAAATAATAATTGCTATTACCAGAGAACGTAGAGGAAATCTTATGAGCCTCTAGGCAGTACTGCCTGTTTTCTAAAAAAATTTTAAATAAATGGAAGATTATGAATTTTTAAATGTAATAAGTAAAATATTCAGACAATTGCATTGTTCCCCAATTTTTATTTTGAAAAAGTTCAAGCATGAAGAAAACATTCCAGAAATGTACAATGACATTACATATTTGCCAAGATTCACCAACTGTTCCCTTTTTTGCCCCAAAGGTAGGATTTCTCCTTCATGTTTTAATCCATGTTCTGGAATGTCTTAAAAGCAAGAACTTCCTCCTACAAATCCTTAGCATAAAGATCACATTTCAGAAATTTAACATTGATATCCTTCTAGTGTGTAATGTATAGATAAATGTCTGTACATATTCAAATTTCCTCAACTGTCCTAAAAAGCTCTTCATAGCTACTTTATTTATATTTTCATTTTGACCCAGAATCCAACCAAGAATCATTATTTGCATTTATTGCCATGTGTCTTTTTTATTTAATCTTTTTTTTTTTTTTTTTGTCTCTCAAAGAAACTGCCAGGGATATTTTTTTCTCTTTTCTCTTGTCTTTCATGATTTTGATTTGAAGAGTCTAGACCAGTCATTCCAGATTGGTGGGCTGTCCCACAGTTTGAATTTGTGTGATTCTTTCCTGGGTTCTAGATTCCGGCTCAACTTCTAGGCCAGACCTCGTCATCAGTGGTGAGATATGCTTTACGTGGGTCACGGTGAGGTGCATGATGTCTCGCTTCTGTGATGCCTGTGATCTTTTGCGGTGTTCATTCCACCAGATTACATCATGTATCAGCTTCCCAGTTCCTTGTATAACTAATAAGTCATCTATAAAGTGGTGCTTTGAGAAGAGGTATGTCCTCTTCCCTAGCAATTTCTCACCTTGTACTTTCAGCATCAAATTATGATCCTGCTTGAGTTAGTTTATTGTAACACAGTGTGCAAAACAGTAACTTCTCTACTCCATCATCATTCTGCATTTATTAGTTGGCATTCTTCTGCAAAGATGATCCCTTTGCCACCCTGACATAGAATTACTATTTGGTTACGTATGCCAAAAAGTTTTTTTCAGTTCTAGAACTGTGCACTGTCTCTGCGGAGCACTAGCAGGGACCCAAAGTTTGCAGTGAAAGGCCCGGTGTGTAAGAGACCCTTTATAAGAACTTTAAACATCTTATCAGTTTTAAAGATAAATGTATGCTTTGTGATGATATTCTGGTGATATTTTGTAGGATTATTGTGCTCTGTACATTAATAGAGACCAAAATTAGTCCTGACTAAATACATTTTATATAAATTTCTATCAATTATAACAGTATTTAGAATTAATCCCAGTAATTGGGAGGCTTAAACAGGAGAGTTGAGGAGGGGGGCTGGAGTTCACGGCCAGAATATGGTGACTGAGAGAGACCATGTTTCAAAATAAGAAGATAAAAATAGGACTGGGGGTGTTTATCAGAGGGAGAATACGCCTAGGTTCAATCCCCAGTACTACAAAATAATAATATTATCACCTTTTATTGATCACTATGTAAAACACAGTGATGAAATTAGTACCCAGGCACAGAACTTTACACTTGTTTATTCCAAACAGAAAAAATGGCATATTAAAAATGTTTAGTATCATGTGCTTCATAGTCTTCCTTGGAATAATTATTTGTTCTAGTCAGAAAAAAATAATAATAACAGGTTTTCGACCCAAGGGTATAAATCTGTATAGGGTTTCCATTTGCAGAACTATTCTATTTAAAGTTGCTGACCTAGAAACATTCCCAGTTCTACTGATTTCCCAGCTTTCCATGTTAACATGAAGAGGTGTTATTATATCTGTTGTCTAAAAATTAACAATTGCCTTGTAAGCAATCTGGTTTCCCTTTATGGTTAGATTTAAGTTTTTCTCCTTGTTTCATTGCTCTAAAATCTTCCCAGAAGGTAAGTTATAATTGGATCTGGGCTGACCCCCAAAGTCTCATGAGTTAAGGATTTGCTAGCTAGACTGTGGCACTCTTAGGTAGTACAGAGTGCCACAGGAACTACGGCCTCCTGGGAGGAAGTTCGGTCACCGAGGGCATGTTCTTGAAGGAGATCTTAGAGCTGTGGTCCTTCCTCTTATTGTCTTTGCTTCCTGGCTACCCTGAAGTGAGCAGCTTTTCCCTACCATGTCTTCCCCCTCAATATGTTCTGCCTCAACATGGGCTCAAAAGCAGCAGAGCCAGCTGACCATGGATTGAAACCTCCAAAATCATGAGCCAGGATGAACTTTCCTCCTTTAACTTGATTTTGCTCAGGTATTTTGTCACAGTGATGGAAAGTTCACTAGCCCAAGTTATCAAGTAGCAAAAGTCATTGTATGTATCCTTCAATTTGGATATCACTGTTTTCCCATTATCTCTATTCTTTCTTCTGAAACTCTTGTGATCAAGACAGGATCTTTTCATTTATCTGCCAGTATTTTCTACCTCTTCACTACTCTGTACAACTTCTGTATAGTGTTTTTCTTAAACCCCTCCTATTCCTTTTTATCTTTCCTTCTGTCTAATCCAATGAACCTTATTAATTGCTACCTGAAATTTCATTTGCGGATTTTCAGATCTATTTAATTTTTAATAGTGCCCCGTTTTCTCTTTCATAAAACAATATTTTTTCTTTTATATCCAAAGTTATTTTTAAACATTTCTCTTATAGTCTTTCTTTATATTATCATGTTCTTCCCTTAAATTCTTAGAATATTTCTTTTAATCAAAGTATATAGTATCCTTAAGCACTGTGTGATTTTGTAATTAGGAGTTCCTCCTTATATGAGCCCTTTTTGCCTTGAGAATCCAGGGTGATGGCTGAGCACGGTGGCACAAGCCTGTAATCCCAGTACTAGGGAGGCTGGGACAGGAAGATCACAGGTTTGTGGACAGCCTCAGCAAGTAGTGACACTCTCATCAATTTAACAAGACTCTGTTTCAAAATACAAATAAGTTGGGGCTGGGGGTGTAGCTTGGAGGTAGAATGCTCCTGGTTTCAATCCCCAGTACTTAAAAAAAAGAGTCCAGGGTGATGGAGTGTTGGGAATATCTCATTGGAGCAATTTGCTTGTGTTTGGTCTCTGATCCCAGGTGTGTTACTTGTAGAATCAAATTTTTATATCAATTTCTTAGCTTTATTTTTTTAGTCAAAATTTATGTGAATTTGCACCTTAAAATTATATGACACCAAGAATAGACTCTAAGGAGAAACTATTTTTCCACATGAAAAAATCAAAAGGAAATGAAAGCTTTTATCATCTCCAAGTGGAGGGCATGTTTTAAAGAACCTTTTATTGAAAGCACCACCCTTTCAGGGTTCCATCCTAACCTGGCTTTTACAATCTGCACACCTGCACCTGGTTAAGCCAAAGTCTATCTCTTATCCTCATGTGTGCATTTAACCATAGACTTCTAGATTATCAGGATTGTAGCCAACAACCCTGCTTTCTGGATCCTTTTCATGTAGATCAAGGATACTGCTTTCTTTCTCACCAGAATAATTTGTGTATAAAAAATTGTTTGTTATTTGATCTTCACAGAATTTGTAGGGGTCTTTAGAAAGAGAGATTTTTGTTTGTTTTTGTTTTTGTGGAACTAGGGAATGAACCCAGGGACATTCTGCCTCTAAGCAACACCACCAGACCTCAGACCTATTTTATTTTTATTTTGAAACATGGTCTCACAAAGTTTTGGAGGGCCTCACTAATTTATCATCGATCTCCTGTCTCAGCCTCCCAGATACTGGACTACAAGCATGTGCCACCACGCTCAGCTCCTTTCACTATATTTTTATTTTTTGAAGCAGGGACTCATTAAGTTACTAAGGGTCTAGCTAAATTGCTGAGCCTGGCCTCAAATCTGTGATCCTCCGGTCTCAGCTTCCTAAGTACTGTGATCACCGGTGTGCGCTCCATGCCTGGCTAAGAGGGTTTTTAATTTTTTAAGTCAGATATATTGTTGCAACTGGAAATCTAATATAAGAAATCTTTACTTTCCCTTAAATTAAATGTAAGATTACTTTCAATAGCAGTTATGCCATGTAACCTTGTTCAGGACAAAGAGTAAGTGGAATTTTACTGTGTAAAGAGTCCTTCACTTTCATGGTAAGAAGAGGAATTTTCCCACCTGGAACTTTCAGCAATGCCTAGAGGGGAACAGCCATCTTGTAGCCAGGCCAATATATGCAGGATTCTACAGATGGTGAAGCAGGAAGGGAGACGCAGAATCCTGCTTCCTGGGCCAAGCGCCCCAGATCTGGACTCCAACCCTGGGGTTCCCTGCTGTAGGACAAAGGCAAAGCATTTTTTCTAGCTGCTGTTTTTTCTATCTCTGGTATATACAGCTAAAGACCACCCTGATTGAAACTCTCAGTGATAGCTTCAAATAAATAAATTTAAGAAATAGGTCTAAAAAATATGCAACCTCAAATCTTTTGTATCTAAATCACAAAGGCAAGAACATAGACTAGCTACTGTCCTTAGGAGTAGTGGAGTAGACAGTAGACAGGAACACCTTGTGTTCTTGGCATGTGGAAGACAATAGTGTTTCCTGAAACCTGTGCTCCTTCACATCCTGTCACCTTTCTGTCTGCTGTCCTCCCAGGTAAACTTTCCTCTGTACCTTCTTCTGTGTTATCTCACAATTACTGCTTATTGGTGTATCTTCCATACAAGATAACTACTTCCTTGAAGGCCAACATTGCATCCTAGTCATTTTATGTCCTCAGCACTTAAAAGAATCTGGTGTCACTAATTGATTCATTTCCTTATTAATTCTGGTTTGTTTATTTGTTTGGTATTGGGAATTGGACTCAGGGGCATTCTACCAGTGAGCTACACCCTCATCCCTTTTTATTTTTTATTTTGAGACAGGGTCTTTCTAAGTTGCCCAGGCTGGCCTCAAACTGTGGCCCTCCTGAGTCAGCCTCCCCAGGTGTTGGATTACTGGTATATGCCATGTATCTACAATTATGATACTTTTAGGAGATGATATTTTACTATGTTGCCCAGGATGACTCCAAACTCCTGGACTCACGTGTTCCTCTTGCCTCAGACTTCCATGTAAGCTGGGACTACAAGCACACACCATTATACCCATCTTTTATCAATTCTTTAAGTTAGCAAATATGGTACTCTGTTGCTGATAACATGCTGTACACCAAGCACTCCTGGTGTTGGTGCAAAGAGCAAAATGGACACAAATCTCTGCAAAAAATTATGTAATTTATGCCCCATCAACCTTGATGATATATTTTGTGGTCCTCTTTCTAAGTCCACTTTTCATGTTGCCCAGAGAGTGTTTATTAACACTTCCCAACACAGTTTTTTCCAGGACAGAATGGGCTCCTGAGAGCCACAGCCATCTCATCGGCCTTCTTGCAGATGATAAGTTGGGTATCACAAAGATTCCTGTAAATTTGACATACCAGCAGTGGAATTCCTTTCTCTTCATTCCCAAACATAGTTCTCTTCTTAAATGACCTTGCTCACAAAAACACCTCCACACATGCATTGATAAAACTGACCATGGTGATCAGGGAACCCTGCTATGAAGGGGGACTTCACAGCCATCCTGTGACTTTCCCAATGACGTCACCGTCTCAGCACTGCCTGGAAGACATGGCGCCTCAGGCCCCAGCCACAGCTCTACCCACCATGTGACTGGCTCTCACCAACAGTGATCGCCAGTGAACAGCAACGGCACAGTCACCACATTGCTTGTTTCCTCTTTGCTTTTGCTCATGTCGTTCTCTTTCTAGAAGATTCTTCTAGCACCAACACCTGAGTGTCACTTCCACGTGGATCCTGTCTCTCACTGTCCCCATCACTGTCGCTGCCGTTAGAGCCTGTCCATGGATTTTCTCTGCCCTCTGTGCTTACAGGGTTATAGCATATAGGAAAATACTTTTTAAATGCCTTCCTTTTCAAGGAATTTTTTTTAATCAGTTTAGCAATAGCATGCAATAGCCCAAGTACACAAACAAACAAACAAAAACTTTTGTCTCCCCCTCCAAAAAAGCCACACTTTCCTTGTTTTACAAAAATGCTAGTGTATTGTCTTTATTTTCAAGTGTCTACGCTAACCTTGTGAAACTAGCAAAAACTAAAAAAATCCTAGGTTCCATGTATAAGAGTAATTTATTACACATTTAAAACAATTCATGTTTTCATGTTTAAATGAGGCATGGTGGTGCACGTCTGTAATCTCAGTATGTGAGAGGCTGAGACAGGAGGATTGCAAGTTCAAGGCCAACCTCAACAACTTAGTGAGACCCTCAGAAACCTAGCAACACTCTGTTTCAAAATAAAAATAGAAACTAGGACTGAGAGTGTAGCTTGGAGGTAGAAGGCCCTGGGTTCAATCCACAGTAACAAAAGAAAAAAGAAAAAGGAACCAAAAGAAAAGAGAATAATCCATCTTTTATTATTCTATAGTAGTAAATTGTTCTAAAAATGTTCTGACTCCACTCAATTTTTCCTCCATATTTTTTGTCCCACTTCCTTTTGTTGTTCTTATAAGCAAACGCTTCCTTAGTGTAGCGACCTCCTTACCTTCTTTCCAGAGTTAGGAATTCATGTTACATCCCAGCAGAGTAGTACACTGGTGTGCTTGCTATTCCAAGGTGTCACCAGGTTTTGTCAATGATTCATTCTTTCCACTACAACTGTCAAAGTGGACAGTGAGCTGAGCAATTCCTCTTCCCCCAGAGCCTAGCGTATGCTGAGTGTGAGCGCTTCTGCTGAGCCACCCAGGCCTGAGCCAAGCAAATGATACTGCCTCGTTCGGAGCTGGTAGGACCAGCTGTACAGTAGAGTACAGCAGCTGTTCCAAGCTGGAGACAGCCCTGAGCGCACTGACTCATCTGCAGAGCAAAGGAGGGTCCCAGCAGTGAGCAATTCTACAGAATTGCCAGCCCTGCAGGGAGACACAAGTGGATAGGGCCATTGTGGGTCTCTAGAAATTCTGGGAGACATCGTGATGCTTTGGTAATGCCAGGGCCGGTGTTCCAAGAACAAGTATTGCTGGAAAGAGGAGTAGATTCGAGCTGCGCCCCCTCATATGACTCAGCATTAAAGTCCTGCATTATTATCTCCCGTGTACTCTCCATCAAAGGAGTCACTCAGGCTCTCCCAACTTTAAGAAAAAGGGGTGGATTCCACTTCTCACTAAGGGATTGCTGGGGCACTGCAGGAGCATACCAGACAGTATATAGTGCTATGGTTATTTCAGGAAACCATAATATGCCCTCTGGCCTCCCTCCCACATGCAAAGTAGGTTTCAATGAAATTTCTACTCTTTTTCTGCTGAGTTTGTTACTTCTTTGCATTTATTCTATTTTATCTGTCTGGTGGTTTTCCTTTTTAAGTTTCATGTTTCCATCTATGATTTTGGAGGTTATGCACATAGCCCTTTATAATTAAAAAAATATGCACCCTAGATATTTTTACATGCATACTAACCTGACATTTAAAAATTGACAAATAGCTTTACATTTATCCCAAGAAATGCAACATCTTAGCGAGATGTTAGCACACTTTAACTGTGATTACCACCTCCCTCCCCCAAGCTTAGGCTGCAATAACAAAATACCATGGCCTGTTTTGGACTGAATTTAATGTCCTCCAAAATATTTCTATGTTGAAACCTTACCCCATAGTGTGACAGTTTTAGGAGATATGACATTCAGGAAGTAAATAAGATTACGCAGAAGCCTCATGAATGGAATCAGGGCCCTTATACGTGACCTGAGAGGTAGCTTCTCTCCGCTCTCTGCCATGGGAAGGTACGGTGAGAACTCAGCAGGCTGCAACCAAGAAGACAGCCCTTATCGGAACCTAACCAGCCTGGCACCCTGATTTGGACCGTCAGTCTCCAGAACTATAAGAAATAAATATGCCACCCAATCTATGATTATAGCAGCTCAAATTAACTAACGTGGTGGCTTTAACAACACATATTTATTTCTCCTAGTTGTGGAGGCTGGGACACCGAGAGCCAGGTGGTGACAGGATTCGTACCTGGTTCTGCAATGGCGCCTTCCCATGTGTCCTCACATGGCTGAGAGAGTGAGAGATGGAGAGCCGGCTCTGACCTCTTCTGATAAGACTTGTAATCCTACCATGGGGATCTATCTTTGTGACTTTGCTTAAACCTAATTACCTCCCAAGTCCCCACCTCCAAATACCATCAAACTGGGGATAAGACTTTCGACATAAGAATTTGAGGGGTGGTGGGGAGGCACAAACATCTAGTCCATACTTGTATGCTATTGCTTTCTAATGTTTTAGACTTGGCTATGTTTTTTCACATTGGATATCATTTTTGCTTTAAAAAGCAGAAAAATGCAATTGATTATTATTGCATTAACTCACATTTTTATTGATATGTTTTTGTCATCACTTTTTTTTATTGGGATAAAATTCACATATGATTAATTTTACCATTTTAAAGTACATAATTTAGTGGGTTTTCACATATCCATACTGTTGGGCAACCATAATCAATATTTAATCTCAAAATATTCTCAGTCCGGCATGATGGCACCTAAAATCCCAATACTTTCAAGGCTGAAACAGGAGAATTGCAAGTTTAAGGCCAACCTCAACAACTTAGCGAGACCCAGTTTCAAAATAAAAAATAAAATAAGGCTGGAGATGTTGCTTGGAGTTAGAGCACCCCTACATTCAGCCTCTCGTGCACACACACACACACACACACATACACACACACACACACAATTACGATCACCCCATAAAAAGCCTACTTGTTATTAAATTCCAGTTTGATAGTTATTTTCCCTTAGCATGCTGAAGTTGATGTTTTCTCATATTTTATCTTCTATTGTTGCTGTTGCTGTTAGGCTGTCTGCCACTGTTCCTAGATGACTTTGAGTCTTCACTTTTTCCCGTCCATTTTAGAATTATTAAAGAAGCAAATATTTTTGGAATACTTCTGGAATTGCAGTGAATGAATCTATAGCTCTTCTGGAGAAAAGTTGCATGCTTAGTCCAACAAATTCCCTTCAGCTAAGACACTATATTGGTTTATGGTGTCTTTAATTAAAGTTTTATATTGCTCTAACTCATGTTTTAAGTTAACTCATATCTTTATAATTTTATTCCTCTTTTTTCTATAATAATTAGTGCAATATAATCATACATCTTTGTTAGGTACAGGCTGATAAAGGCATATATGCACACATTTCTCATTTAACCCCTTCCCAAATTTCCACCCCACTCCCTCGCCTCCCCCTCCTTCTCAAGTTCAGTTTAGTGCTTGACTTTGATATATTTGTGAACGTACATCATGTGCATTAGGGTGCCCCCCATCCATCACCTTCAGTTAAGTCAACTTCTTTGCTTATCGAGAGTTTCTCCTTTTTCATCTGGAGACCCTCTTATGCCCCATCTTCTCCCTAGCATCTGAATATTAGAGAGAACATATGCTTCTTTACTCTTTGTGACTGACTAATCTCACTTAACATAATGTTTTCCAGTTGCATCCATTTCCCGGCAAATAACATGATTTTGTTCTTCTTTATGGTTGACTAAAATTCCATTGTGTACATATCCCATAGTTTTGTAATCCATTCATCTATTGATGAACATCTTGGCTGTTTCCATAGTTTGGCAATTGTGAATTGTGCAGCTATAAACATAGATACACATGCGTCGGTCTGATAGTTTGGTTTCCATTCTTTTGGGTAGATACACAGAAGTGCTATTGCTGGATCATATGGTAGGTTCATTCCCATTCGTCTGAGGATCCTCCATACTGTTTTCCAAAGTGGTCGCACTAATTTGCAATCCCACCAACAATGTATTAGGGTTCCCACTTCTCCACACCCTCGCCAGCATTTGTTGTTGTTCCTGTTTTTTATGATTGCCATTCTGATTGGAGTTAGGTGAAATCTCAAGGTTGTTTTGATTTGCATCTCTCTGATTGCTAATGATGTAGAACATTTCCTCATCCATTTATTGGCCATTTGTATTTCTTCTTTTGTGAAGTGTTTATTTAGATCCTTTGCCCATGTTTTGATTGGGTTATTTGTTTTCTTAGCTGTGATTTTCTTGAGTACTCTGTATACCCTATATATTAGACCTCTATCAGAAGAGTAGCTGGCAAAACTTTTCTCCCTCTCTGTGGGCTCTCTGTTGAGGTTCTTGATAGTTTCCTTTGCTGCACAGAGCTCTTCAGTTTAATGCAATTCCATGTATTGATCTTCCTTTGAGTTGCTTGTGCTTTTTGGGGTCTTGTTGAGAAAGTTTTTACCTGTGCCTATGTGTTGAAGTGTTGGTCCTGTGCCCTCTTCAAGTAGCTGCAAGATCTCTGTCCTGACTTCCAGGTCTTTGATCCACCTTGAGCTGACTCTTGTGCAGGGTGAGAAAGTGGGGTTTATTTCCACTTTACTGCATATGGTTAATCAGTTTTGCCAACACCATTTGTTAAAGAGGCTATCTTTTTTCCAGTGTATATTTTTCGCTCCTTTGTCCAAAATCAGTTGACTGTAAGCACGTGGGTCTGTTTCTGGATATTCTATTCTGCTCCATTGGTCTATGTGTCTGTTTTTGTGCCAATACCATGATGTTTTTATTACTGTGGCTTTGTAGTAGAGTTTGAAGTCGGGTATTGTGATACCTCCTGCATGGTTCTTGTTGCTAAGAACTACTTTGGCTATCCTGGGCTTTTTGTTTTTCCAGATGAATTTAAGGACTGATTTTTCTATGTCTGTGAGGAGTACCCTTGGTAATTTCATGGGTATTACATTGAATCTGTAAATCAGTTTTACGAGGATGGCCATTTTGATGATATTTATTCTGCCTATCCAAGAGCATGGTATGTCCTTCCATCTTCTAAGGTCTTCATCAATTTCTTTCTTCAACTTTTTATAGTTTTCCTTATAGAGGTCTTTTACCTCTTTGGTTAAGTTTATCCCTAAGTATTTTATTTTTCGGGGTGCTATTGTGAGTAGGATTGTTTTCTGGATTTCTTTTTCAGTGGATTTATGGTTGGCATACAGAAAAGCTGATTTTTTTTTTTTTTTTTTTTTTTTTTTTTGCGGTACTGGGGATTGAACTCAGGGGCATTCTACCTCCGAGCTACACCCCCAGCCCCTTTTTAGTCTTTATTTTGAAACAGAGTCTCACTGAGTTGCGGAGTGCCTCACTAGGTAGCTGAGGCTGGCTGCGAACCCGGATCCTCCGGTCTCAGCCTCCCGAATGCTGGGATTACAAGCGTGTGCCACCACGCCCGGCTAAGCTTCTGATTTTTTAGGATTGATTTTGTATCCAGACACTTTGCTGAATTTGTTGATCAGTTCTATAAGTTTTTTGGTTGAGTTTATTGGGTCTTCTAGGTATAATATCATGTCATCTGCAAAAAGGGATAGTTTTAGTTCTTCTTTCTCTTTTTTTACCCCTTTGTTTCCCTTCTCCTGCCTTATTACTCTGCCTAGAGTCTCAAGTACTATATTGAACAGAAGAGGTGATAATGGACATACTTGTCTTGTTCCTGTTTTTAGTGGGAACTCTTGCAGTTTTTCCCCATTTAATATGATGTTGGCTGTGGGCCTATTGTATATTGCCTCTTTGATGTTGAGGTTCATTCTTTCTATTCCGATTCTCTGAAGTGCTTTTAGTATGAATTGGTGTTGAATCTTGTCAAATGCTTTTTCAGCATCAATTGAGATGATCATGTGATTTTTGTCTTTGATTCTGTTTATGTGGTGAATTACATTGATTAATTTTTATATGTTGAACCAGCCTTGCATCCCTGGGATGAACCCGACTTGGTCATGGTATATAATTTTCTTGATGTGGTTTTGAATGTGCATTGCTAGTATTTTGTTTAGCAGATTTGCATCTAAGTTCATCAATGATATAGGCCTTATAGGTTTCTTTTCTTGAGCTGTCTTTATTTAGCTTTGGCATTAATGTGATGTTGGCTTCATAGAATGTGTTTGGGAAGGTCCTGTTTCTTTCTATTTCATGGAATAGTTTGAGGAGTATTAGGATTAGCTCTTCTGTAAATGTTTTATAAAATTCACTTGGAAAACCATCTGGCCTTGGGCTTCTGTTTGATGGTAAACTCTTTATTGCTGCTTCCATCCTTTTGATTGCTATTGGTCGGTTTAAGTTTTCTATATCTTCTTGACTCAATTTAGGAATGTTATATGTGTCTAGAAATTTGTCAATTTCTTCTAGATTTTCCATTTTGTTGGAGTATGGTTTTTCAAAATAGTTTCTGATGATCCTCTGCATTTCCATACTATTGGTGGTAATATCACCTTTTTCATCTCTTATTTTGGTAATTTGGGTGATTCTCTCTTTCTTTTGGTTAGGATGCCCAATGGTTTATCTATCTTGTTTATTTTTTCAAGTAACCAGCTTTTGGTTTTGTTGATTTTCTCTATTATCTTTTTATTCTCTACTTCACTAATTTTTGCTCTGATTTTCATAATTTCCTGTCTTCTACTAACTTTGGGGTTGGACTATTCTTGTTTTCAAGTGCTTTGAGCTGTGTCATTAGGTTATTTGGTGAGTTTCTGTTCTTCTTATGTGGGCACTCAGTGTTATAAATTTTCCTCTTAAAATTGCTTTCAAGGTGTCCCAAAGGTTTTGATATATTTTGTCTCTATTTTCATTGGTTTCTAGGAATTTTTGAATTTCTTTCCTTACTTCTTCTATGACCCAATCCTCATTCAGCAATATGGTGTTCAGTCTCCATGTGTTTATATGGTTACTCTGGGTCTTCTTAGAGTTTATTTCTAGTTTCACTCCATTGTGGTATGAAAAGATGCAGGGAATTCTGTTACATTTTTTAAAAATTTGCCATTGCTCGCTTTGTGGCCCAGAATGTGGTCTATTTTGGAGAAGGCTCTGTGTGCAGCTGAGAAAAATGTGAATTCACCTGTAGTTGGGTGAAAGAGTCTATATGTGTCTAATAGGTCCATTTGGTTTATGGTGTCCTTTAGGTCTGAGGCATCTCTACTGACCTTTTGTTTAGAAGATCAGTCTAGAGATGTGAGAGGAGTATTGAAATCTCCCAGTATTAGTGTATTGGTATCTATGTGTATCTTTATATCATACAGAGTTTGTTTTATGAAAGTGGCTACACCTATGTTTGGGCATAGATGTTGATAATTGTTATTTCTTCTTGCTGGATTGTTTCTTTTACTAGTAAAAAATACCCTGCTTTGTCTCTTCTGATAAGCTTAGGCTTGAAGTGTAATTTATCTGATATCATGGTTGCTACTCCTGCTTGTCTTCGAGTTCCATTGGCATGGATTACGTTACTCCAGCCCTTCACCTTTAGTTTGTGGGAATCTTTGCTTGTAAGGTGTGTTTCTTGCAGGGAGCATATAGATGGATTCTGGGTTTTGATCCATTTTGCCACCTTGTGCCTTTTTATTGGGGAGTTGAGACCATTTATATTCAGTGTGATTATTGAGAGATGATTTTTAATTCCTAACATTTTGAGTTTTGACTTCTGTTTTCAGTGGTGTTTATTCTTTGCTTAGTAGTTTACCTCCTAGAGATTATTGTTTCTCTGGTTCTGACGTTTACTTGTTAGTTCTTTGTAGTTAATCTCTTTGAGTATTTTTCTAGTGCTTGTTTGGAAGACATAAATTCTTTCAGTTTCTGCTTGTCATGGAAGGGTTTTATATCCCCATCAATTTTGAGAGAAAGTTTTGCTGGGTAGACGAATCTTAGCTGCAAGTTATTTTCTTTCAGAGTTTGGAATATGTTACTCCAGCCCCTCCTGGCTTTCATGACTTGATTTGGGAGGTCTGGAGTGACTCTAATTGGTTTGCCTCTAAATAGCACTTGGTCTTTTACTTTTGTTGCCTTTTGAATTCTCTCCTTAGCCTCTACATTAGTCAACTTGATTATTATGTGGCGTAGTGAACCTCTTCTTTGGTCTTGTCTCAAGGGGGTTCTATATGTTTCCTGCACCTGTGTGTCAACTTCTCTTTCTATGTTTAGAAAATTCTCTCGTATTATTTCTTTGAAAAGATTGTTTATCTCATTGGTTTCAACTTCTAATACCTCTTCTATGCCTATTATTCTTAGGTTAGCTTTTTTAAAATTGGCCCAGATCTCATCAATGTCCAATTCATACTGTCAAATTTTTTTCTAAATTATATACTATGCATCCATTTTTGGAATGGTCATCCTCTAAGAGTGATATTCTATTTTCCATGTTGTCTAATCTACTGTTTATAGTTTGCATTATGCCTTCACTTCAATTATTGCATCTTTCATATCCTTCACTTCCTTCAAGGCTTGTCTTTGGTTCCTATTCAGGGTGTCAGATTATTTATTTGTTCCTTTCTTTCTTTCCAACTCTTCCTACATTCTTTCTGAAAATCCTGTATTGTTTCTGCTATTAAAGATCTGAATTGTTCTGGTAATCTCTGCCATTCTGGGTTGGTGAGATCTGTTATCAAGGGGTTGTGGTGGCTCATTGTTTCTTTGATATTTTTTCTTCCCCTCGGTTCCCCTGTTCTTAAATTTATATCTTTTCTGCTCTTGCAAATTTTCTCATCCAGTATCTGCAGTGGGGGTTTAAAGGTGTCTGCTGGTATATACAGGGACAGGTTGTGTTCAGTGGTAAGGGTTGTGTGAGAAGTCACAGTGATGAATGCAAGAATAGGGTAAAGTAGAGCCCATGGTCCATCGGAATAAGAGGTTGAATGTACTGAGGTGATATCTTGTAAAGATTAGAGATGGTAGATATGTTGGGGGATTCTGGTAGTCAATGTAGAGTTTTGAGTGTGGTAGTATGAGATGGTCTTGATATGAGACAGGGAAAAAAGGAAAAAGAAAAGAAAAGAGGAAACGTGTTAAGGAGAAGAATATAGATGGGAGAAAGAGGGAAGCTTGTAAAAGGGATAAGGAGGAGACTCAACAAGCTAAGCAAGAAATAACAAAACAATCAATCATCCAAACAAATGTAAATAAATTAAGGCAATACAAAACAAAAACAGATAAAACATAACACCAAAAAAAAAAAAAAAAACCAAACCCAAAACCAAAAAACAACAACAAGAAACAAAAACAAAAACCCTGTTAATTTTTAAGGATGGAGCTTAAATTTTCCAGTGTGTCTCTTGCATTTTTATTTGCTCTGTCAGTGCACACAAGGGGTTCCGCTGATGCCTCTCCCTCTGCAAGCTTGTGTCTCTGAGCTCTCCACAAGGCCTGTCTACGTCTCTCTCTCTCTCTACCTTTGCTGGTGGCGGGAGTGCAGGCTAAATGCCAGGCATTTTCAGTGTGCCTCGAAGGTCTCTATGCCCTGCGTGCACTGGGTTCTTCCCGCACTTCTGTTCCTATCTAATTGCTAGAAGGGTGGGTGACTGAGTCTGTCCTTTGTGTAGGGGGCCCTGCACCCCAGGGGTGCAATTTAACTACAGATCCCTCCTGCCCTTGCTCCAGTGGGAGGGATGAGCTGGGTGACCTTGTCACAGGCTTAAGATAGCTTGATAGCTGTCGATCCTGCGGGGATATGCGGCCTGATTATGGTGTGGAGTTCCCTAGTTGCTTACTCCACTTCTGGTTGCTGGGGGTGCAGGAGGTTGATGAAGTCCTGGGTAGCTGGCAAAATGGTGGCTGGCAAAATGGTGGCCACCGGTTCACGTCGCGCGCTGGCTCCCTTATTCTCCCTGGGTTCTGTTCAGCTGCTTTCTTTGCTTTGTTCACTCTTTTGCTGCTTTGCTTTTCTTTCCTTCTGTCATGAAGCTCCATTTGTGGCAGTTTTCATTCAATCTCTGCGGAGCAGTTGACCCCTGCTCTGGCTCTGGAGGGAGAGGTGAGCTGGGGTGGTCCCATGGGGGCTTACGCTGGTCGTCCCATGTATTCCAATTGCTGTGGCAGGTGCGGGATCTGCCATCTGGTTAGGATGTGGAGTTCTTGAGTCCCTTACTCCACACCTGGTCGCTGGATCCGCAGCAGTGTTAGTAGACCCCATGTCAGGCTGCTGCTTAATGGCTGCCATGGCTCTCCCTGGTCAGCTTTCTGGGGTCTCTTTAGTTGTAGTTCAAATTTCACTTTTTTGTTGCATTTTTTCTTCCATCAAGAAGCTGCTTTTATGGCAGATTTGATTCGAGCTCATAGTGCCTGAGGAGAGGTGTTTCACTCAGACACCATCTTGAATCCACCCTCTTTGTTTTGAAAAACCCTAAATTATAAAAGTAAATGCATATTGTCATTTCAAAATACCTGAGAAATGAGCATAGTTAACTCTTTCATCTTCCTTATTAATGATCTGTTCCTAATGCTACCATGAATATTACCTCTCTGTATTTACCTCTCTGTGTTACCCTGTTTCTGTGTACTCTGGGTTTATGCTCCCTAGACCTAGTCTCAAGAGACAGTCTCAAAAGCCTACTGTGCTCTTACTCTATTTTGGCATGTCAAACTGTTGATAGTGGCTATTTCAAAGACTAGATCCCATGCTGAAGAATGTATAATTCCTTCCTTCCTTCCTTCCTTCCTTCCTTCCTTCCTTCCTTCCTTCCTTCCTATTTCTTTCCTTCCTCCCTCCCTTCCTTCCCTCCTCCTTCCTTCCATTAGGTTTCATTACACAGCTAACTTCTTCAAGGTGAGATTGTGCACTGTGGGCCTGAAGGTAGGGATCCCCTCTGGAAAGAACTTTATGGGAGGAGAATATTACATTCAACCTTCTAATGGGAACCCTGTGCATGAAAATCTGCAGTGCACTGGAGATGTGGGTGGCGATCACCAGCAAATTGAAGCCCTCTTCTCACCACTCATTACAGCTCTTGGAGAGCCACATACCTTTGTCTCCTCTCTGAGCTTCAGCTAGATATTTATTGTCACTGTATTGATGTGGGTAGCCTACCAGCTAGAGGCTATTTATGAACCAAGAGAATTATCATCAAAGGATTGGCCCTGCCAGTTACTTCCTTTGTTATGTTGGAAAAGACACCAATCCCCATGAGGTTCACTTTCTCTTTTTGTAACTCAGGATAATTATGTTACCTTAGCTTAACATTTGAGTGTGTAATAAGACCATGATTTCTGAGGGATGAATCTTACCAATGCTTACATGTTATTGGTCAGGAATGCCATCATCATAGCATCTTCTTAGCATGCCAATTACATATCATTATGTAAGAGGAGCTCAGTTGTTAAGGTTACTGTCCAGAGTTTGACAATTTACATGCTTGAAATTTGTTATTTGTACCTACTCTTGTCTGCCTCCTGCTGAGATGTGAGTTTTCAGATAGCCACCATCTCACAAGTTAGTAGCTTAAACCCCAGTGATCCTTTATTATTTCTCATGAGCCTATGGTATGCCTGGGGGTTCTGCTGTCTGGACACGGCTTCCCTACTTTATCTGGAATCTCTATGCACTGTCCTCACTGGGATTTCACTAGCCTATGGCTGACTAGGTGGCAAGGGATGGAATATCTGTGGCTGAGATCTCCCTCACATGTCTCTCACTGACCTCCAGCGGGCTGGTCCAGGATGTCCTAACACTGGGAGAGAGGTGTGAGACATAAGAGGAGGTGCAAGGGACCATGCAGAAATGTCAACCTGCTGTTCAAACCTCCTCTTTTGTGACATTCACTCACCTGCTATCAAACTGAATGACTCTGTCCCCTAGAAACTCCATATGCTGAAGCCCTAAAGTCCAATGTGATGGTTTAGGAGATGGGGTACTGGGGAGGTAATTAGGCTCAGGTGAAGTCATGAGGGTGGCCTCCTGTGATGGGCTCGGGGTCCTTACAAGGAGAGAAAGAGACCCCAGAGCTGGAGCTCCCTCTCTCCACCACATGAGAAGGCAGCTGTCTGAAGACCAGGAAGATTCTTCACCATGAAACAAATCTGCCAGCACCTCAGTCTTACAATTAGCCTCCAAAACTATAAGAAACAAATGTCTACATTTAAGCCTCAGTTGGTCACATTTTGGTATAGAGGCTGAGCAGACTGAAACGCCTTCAATTGTTCCAAACAAGGCACTGGCTGAGTGAAATTAGAAAGAAGAACAAATCAGAGGGCAAAAGGCACACATTCAGAGCAGCATTATGAGGAGCTATTAATTCAATTCATAGATCACTTTCTAAGTTTGCACAGAAATTTCAGAGTCTGTGGGAATCTTGTGGCTTATCTTTCTGTGATTGCTGTTGAACATCCATAGCAGGCAATCAATAATTAGTAGCCATTGTTATTCTCTTTCATGGGTAACAATACTTGGTTTACATAGCAGTGACATTTCATTTCCTTTATATACCTTTTTTAATTTTATTTTTTAAATGTGACAAGGGATAGCAGGAATACAGCAACAGATTCTAGCTACAAGGCATCTTTGAAAAGTCAAAAATTTGTGACTCAAAGGCAATTTTGAACTTCTAATTTTTCACTATATATGGAATATACTCGATTTAGAAAAAAGAAACAATAATAAAAATAATCCATAATATTCCATATAGAAATAAATACTATTTTTATTGGTGCATTGTAACCATACATCTTGATGCAGTTCAGGGTGATGGAGGCATACATACACATAGCATTCATTGAGCCCTTCCCCAGTTCCCACCCCTTTCCCTCCTCACCTTCCCATGCTCAACACGGCAATTGGCATTGATAAGTTGTGTATGTGATTATGTCCATTGAGGTGTTTCCCTCTTCAAGTCTTCCTCTCCCCTCCTGTCTCCCTCATTTAGGTCCCCTTCTTCACTAACATCTGACATTTCACTTTTTGTGACTGACTAGTCTCACTTAGCATGATACTTTGTGACTTTATCCATTTCCCTGCAAATGACATAATTTTGTCCTTCTTATTGGCTGAGTAGAATTTTATCAAGTGTATATCCCAACATTTTGTGATTCATTCATCTGTTGATATACATCTTGGCTGGTTCCATAGTTTGGCAATTATGAATCGTGCAGCTATAAACATAGATATGCATGCATTACTATGGTAGTCTTGTTTCAATTCTTTTGAGTAGATACCCAATTTCTCACCCTGCACAAGAGTCTATTCAAGATGGACTAAATACTGTTATTTGGTAAAATATTTCAAGATTTTTTGTACAGATGTAAATATGTATATAAACAAATAGTGAGTATATTTTGCTAAAATATTTCATTCTCTTCCTAAAATTCCACTCAGAAATACTAAAATAAGATGCTTGTCCTCTATATTACTGAGACTGTATTTTTTTGACTGACCATACCTAAATATTTTCACCTGTAAATACTAGCCAATCAATGAAGTGAAAATAGAAATTTCTTTTTTGTTTTTCTATACTGGGGATTGAACCTAGGGCCATTATACTTCCAAGCTACATTCCAGCCCTTTTTATTTTAAAAAGGTCTTACAAATGTTAGGTCTCTGGAGACAAGAGACAGTGACCAGAGTTGGGTAGCAGGTTACTTCTTTCACTGGTGTGAATAAGTAAGCAAAGCTGAGGCCCAAACTCAGAACATACAAGTTCTTTTATACATTCAGTCACCTAATTTTCAGAGGGGAGGGGTAAGTATGAGACTATTTTACCTACCATAAGCAAAATGCAGAAGCAGAACAGCAATTAGTGCACATTGTTTTTCTCTTTTTCTAGTAGTTTTGTGACTTTTCTTGTGGGATTTCTGGGAAGGCTCTGCTTGTTAACATCTAAGGGGGCCTGTGAAGAATGCTTTATCCTTTTATTTTGTTCCTAGACTTCTAGCCAAGAGTAGCTTCTGCATTGCCAAGTTGCTAAGGATCTTTCTCAGTTGCTGAGGTTGCCCTCAAATCTGTGATCCTCCTGTCTCAGCCTCCCAAGTGCTGGTATTATAGGTGTATGCCTTCACACCCAGAAGAAAGTCTTTATTCTTTATTCTATTTTCTATAGTTAGTGAGAATAACTCTTTATATGTGTTCTTAGGACATTTATGTTTCTTCTTGTGGATTTCTCTTTGTGTCCTACCAACTATCCCAAACATGCATTTCTGATTTTCCTATAATTTATTTAGTTTTAATTCACAAATATTTTTATTCATGACTATATTTTATTTGCATATGTGATGAAATATGCCTTGATTAATTATTATCTCTTTTAATTGGTTTAGGATATTTTATGATGAAAGTAAAATAATTTATTATGACTTTTTATAGTTGTATTTCTTGGGCTTAGTCTTAGAAATTTCTCATAAGAAGAGGATGCATTACTTCTCAAAATGTACCAGATCACCATTATTTTCTTCGTACCATGTGATATTTATTTTCTGAGAGTATTAAGATGTATCTAGTTACAGAAATAGAATGGAGTAAATAATTCTCTTATTGAGCTATTTCTAGGAACAAGGATGAGTAGAAATACTTGCTTTCCCATTTAGTTATGATGTAGTATAATATAAAATATTGTTATTTCACTAAGCATGGAATAGTGTTTCGACTGATATATTTTTAGAGCAGGCATGCTGGAAAATAACACTTCTACACAAGAATGGTCACAACAAGCCGGGCGCGGTGGCACACGCTTGTAATCCCAGCATTCGGGAGGCTGAGACCGGAGGATCCGGGTTCGCGGCCAGCCTCAGCTACCTAGTGAGGCACTCCGCAACTTAGTGAGACTCGGTTTCAAAATAAAGAATAAAAAAATAGGGCTGGGGGTATAGCTCGGAGGTAGAATGCCCCTGAGTTCAATCCCCAGTACCGCAAAAAAAAAAAAAAA
>PVLC010008336.1:0-58846 GCA_004027655.1 Graphiurus murinus | reverse complement strand
GCCGGGCGTGGTGGCGCACGCTTGTAATCCCAGCATTTGGGAGGCTGAGACCGGAGGATCCGGGTTCGCGGCCAGCCTCAGCTACCTAGTGAGGCACTCCGCAACTTAGTGAGACTCAGTTTCAAAATAAAGAATAAAAAATAGGGCTGGGGGTGTAGCTCGGAGGTAGAAAGCCCCTGAGTTCAATCCCCAGCACCGCAAAAAAAAAAAAAAAAAAAAAAAAGAATAAAGTTATTATCAAGTTTTCTAGCTACTATGGAACCATTTCAAAAGACAGAGTTTTCAAGTTATAAATCCATGGGGTTGAACACTCCCGCAATCATTCCAAGAGGTGACCCAGGGAAATTATTTCATAAAATATTTTAGGCTTCAGTTTCTCAACAGTATAATGGAGGTCCTATCACTTATTCCCCATAGGGTTGAAGTAATGAGCCAACAACAGGTACATGAACTAGAGCAGGAGGTCTTTTATAGGTATGAATTTTTTTTTCCTCTGGGCTCTACATAGATTTATTGGCACCTACCTACCAACCACTAAACCTCAGAGGTTTTTGTATAAGCAGTACGAACAGGACCTAAAACACAAGATCTGTGCTGATTGAGAATCTGAATGCAGTAAATTTTGCCTGGGCCCAAGCAACACAAGAAAACAATGGAAAGTAAGACTCCTTAAAGCCTGTTGTTCTGTGAATTAAGTTTCCACCACTGGGTAATAAATTATCACAAAATTTAAAGGTTTAGAACAGTGTAAAGTTATTATCTCATAGATTCCATGGGTCTGGAGTACAGGCATTGCATGGCTGGAATCTCTGTTTAGGGCCCCATAAAGTCAAAATCAAGGAAGAGTCCACTTAAATTCGATTCTTTACACACATACAAGTTAGTTTTTGATTCTTTGCAGTTGTAGGGCAAGATTTACTGGCTCAGTATCAAACAGAAGCATCTCTGCAACTACAAGTCCACAGCATTCCTTCTCATGTGTCACCCCTTCGTCTATCTTCAAATCATGGATAGCAGGAACTAAGGTCAGAGCTTGGACTGGTGTGGGTGCAGAGAAGCCTAGAAAGCTAAGCATGTGAATAAGTGACTGGCACAAATAGGTCCTTCTGGTGTTCTGATGCTGTCATCTTCTTGGGATTCTGGCTTAGCCTTCAGTAACCAGTACCACATCTTTTCTTCAAATTCATCTTTTTCTTTGGATAGACCTTCCTTACCCTCTTCTGAAGCAGCTTGTGCCTTCTCTTCCTAAGATCCTCCTTTGAGAAGAGATTGGAAAGACTCTTGGCAGAGGAGACTAACCAGTAATCTGTCAGTTCCTCAAAGCATACTAAGTTGTTCATCTGACCATCTGCAAACATGTTTCGGTCAACTTTAACCTGTTTCCATTTTCCTACAGCTTTGACGCCCTTTGTCTGAAATTTACCAAGGCTTGGTGGCTTTGGCCTTAGTTTTATCTCATTTAACTTCATGGTTGTGCATGGAGCCACCGCTGCACCTCCCTCAAAAGCTGGGAAGATGTCTCCAAAACCGATGTGGGCATCCCTTAGCTGCAGCGTCTACTGCAGATCCGGGGTGGGGCTTAATAATTCCATATACGTATGAAGTGTCAATTGTTTTTAAGGGCTTATGCAATTAGTGTAGCAGGATTGCAAGGACAGGTTTGTCCTTGTTTTGTTTTCTAGTAATATAATTAAATTTTTTGTATAATAAATAATACTGAAGGAAAAAGTTTAAAAACTTAGAGAAATTGGGAGTCAAAGATAAAAATAAAATGATTAAAATGAGAGAGAGATTCTCATAGAGGAAAAATAATTTAGTGATTATTGGGATTAAAAAGTAGCCAGGCTTACAAAATTATAAGCTCCAGAATAAGGTAATAACATTTTACTTACTAACAACTGTAACACTTAGGAATTCATTTTTTCTTTTATATGACTTCTAATAATTTCATCATTCTAAGAAGTTGTCACTGATTTTGGTAGTTCTTTATAATGGTTTGGATTTAAGATGTCCCTCCCTATCCCTTAGGGAAAGAAGGTAGCAATGTTAGAAGCAGGGCTTAGTTGCTGAGAGGTCATTAGAGGGTGTGGCCTTTGGGATTATATAAGGTCCTCTCCTCTCCCTGCTCTCTCTCTGCTTCCTATATGAGAACAAAATCTTGCACTCTCCTCTTTCATTCCTGCCACCATGACCCTGAGATCCACAATCCCCAGGCTCACTTAGACTGAACCCCTAAACCTCCAAGAAAACTGTGAGCAAATAAATATTCCTTCCTCTAAGTTGTATGGTCAGTCTTTTGGATTATAGCAGTGAGAATACTAAGACAAAAATTGGTACCAGAGAAGTGGGGTCTCACGTATATTTACATCTGACCATGTGGATTGTGACGCTTTGGGACTGGTTTGTGAGAAAAGTTGGTAGGGCCAGAATGTGGCTAGAAAAGGGGACAGTAGAAACTGTGCTTAGGAAATTTTAGAGGGCAAAGAGAACTCTATAGGAAAACGGAGTACAGACTACATGTGTTACATTCTGGCAAAGAATTTATTGGCTTTACCCAGGTCCTGAAACTTTGTGTGAGGTCAGATTTAAAGATGATGGGTTGATTAAACTGTTGGAGTAAATCTCAAAATAGCAAAATGTCCAAACTGTATTATGGATATTGAGGTCTGTACTCAGCGAGTTGTACACCAAATTTCAGGAGTGAAAAGCAAAGCAGAGAGACTTTATAGATTTGTAGTTTGGCCAGATGGAGATTAGGCCAGCTGTGGATGGGGGCCCAACTATGGCCCAAATGGAGTCAGGGCCCACAGCTGTGATTGGGAAGGGCCCAGTGAGCCGGGCATAGTGGCACATGCTTGTAATCCCAGTACTTGGGATGCTGAGACAGGAGGATTGCAGGTTCGTGGCCAGCCTGAGCTATCTGGGCCCTCTGCAACTTAGTAAGACAGTTTCAAAATAAAATAGGACTGGGGATGTAGCTCAGAGGTAGAACATCCCTGGGTTCAAGACATAGTACTGCAAAAAAGAAAAAAAAAGGGAAGGGCCCAGTGAAATGGGGATGTCTCCTCTTATAGGGTTCTTTTTTTGTTTGTTTGTTTTTATTGGTGCATTGTAATACTACATCTTTGTTAGGTACAAGATAGTAAAGGCATACATGCGCACATTTCTCAACCCTTCCCCAATTCCTGCCCCATTCCCCTGCCCTCCCTCAAGTTCAGTTCAGTGATTGACTTTGATACATTTGTGAAAGTACACCATGTACATTAGGTTGCCCCGCTCCCACGCCCCCCCAACCCGTCCATCACCTTCAGTTAAGTCAACTTCTTTACTTATCTATGGTTTCTCCTTTTTCATTTGGAGTCCCTCTTATGCCCCATCATCTAGCTAAAATCCACATATTAGGGAGAACATATGTTTTTTTTACTCTTTGTGACTGACTAATCTCACTTAATGTTTTCCAGTTGCATCCATTTCCCTGCAAATAACATGATTTTGTTCTTCTTTATTGCTGAGTAAAATTCCATTGTGTACATATCCCATAGTTTTGCAATCATTCAGCTGGTGATGGGCATCTTGGGCGTTTCCATAGTTTGGCAATTGTTAATTGTGCAGTTATAAACATAGATACACATGTGTCGGTCCGATAATTTGGTTTCCATTCTTTTGGATAGATACCCAGAAGTGGTATTGCTGGATCATATGGTAGGTTCATTCCCATTCGTCTGAGGATCCTCCATACTGTTTTCAAAAGTGGTTTCACTAATTTGCAATCCCACCAACAATGTATTAGGGTTCCCACTTCTCCACACCCTCGTCATCATTTATTGTTGTTTGTGCTTTTTATGATTGCCATTCTGATTGGAGTTAGGTGGAATCTCAAGGAAGTTTTGATTTGCATCTCTCTGATTGCTAATGATGTGGAACATTTCCTCATACATTTATTGGCCATTTGTATTTCTTCTTTTGTGAAGTGTCTATTTAGATCCTTTGCCCATTTTTTTATTGGATTGTTTGCTTTCTTAGCTGTGATTTTCTTGAGTTCTTTGTATATCCTAGATATTAGACCTCTATTTGTAGAGTAACTGGCAAAAATCTTCTCCCTCTCTGTGGGCTCTCTGTTTAGGTTCTTGGTAGTTTCCTTTGCTGCACAGAAGCTCTTCAGTTTAATGCAATCCCATGTATTGATCTTCCTTTGAGTTGCTTGTGCCTTTGGGGTCTTGTTGAGAAAGTTTTTACCTGTGGCTATGTGTTGTAGTGTTGGCCCTATGCCCTCTTCAAGTAGCTGCAAGGTCTCTGGCCTGACTTCCAGGTCTTTGATCCACCTTGAGTTGACTCTTGTGCAGGGTGAGAAAGTGAGGTTTATTTCCATTTTCCTGCATATGGTTAACCAGTTTTGCCAACACCATTTGTTAAAGAGGCTATCTTTTTTCCAGTGTATGTTTTGGCTCCTTTGCCAAAAATCAATTGACTGTAAGTACGTGGGTCTGTTTCTGAATCTTCTATTCTGCTCCATTGGTCTATGTGTCTGTTTTTGCGCCAATACCATCGTGTTTTTATTACTGTGGCTTTGTAGTAGAGTTTGAAGTCAGGTATTGTGATACCTCCTGCATGGTTCTTGTTACTAAGAACTACTTTTGCTATCCTGGGCTTTTTTTGTTGTTGTTCCAGATGAATTTACGGACTGATTTTTCTATGTCAGTGAGGAGTGACCTTGGTAATTTCATGATTATTGCATTGAATCTGTAGATCACTTTTGGGAGGATGGCCATTTTGATGATATTTATTCTGCCTATCCAAGAGCATGGCAGATCTTTCCATCTTCTAAGGTCTTCATCAATTTCTCTTTTCAACTTTTTATAGTTTTCCTTATAGAGGTCTTTTACCTCTTTGGTTAGGTTTATCCCTAAGTATTTTAATTTTCTGGGTGCTATTGTGAGTGGAATTGTTTTCTGGATTTCTTTTACAGTGGATTTGTGATTGACATACAGGAAAGCTTCTGATTTTTTAAGATTGATTTTGTATCCAGACACTTTGCTGAATTTGTTGAGCAGCTCTATAAGTTTTTTGGTTGACTTTGTTGGGTCTTCTAAGTATAGTATCATGTCATCTGTAAAAAGGGATAGTTTTAGTTCTTCTTTCCCTATTTTTACCCCTTTGATTTCCTTCTCATGCCTTATTGCTCTGGCTAGAGTCTCAAGTACTATATTGAACAGAAGAGGTGATAATGGACATCCTTGACTTGTTCCTGTTTTTGGTGGGAACTGTTGTAATTTATCTCCATTTAATATGATATTGGCTGTGGGCCTATTGTATATTGCCTCTATGATGTTGAGGTATGTTCCTTGTATTCGAATTCTCCGTAGTGCTTTTAGCATGAATGGGTGTTGGATCCTGTCAAATGCTTTTTCAGCATCAATTGAGATGATCATGTGGTTTTTGACTCTGGTTCTGTTTATGTGGTGAATTACATGCATTGTTTTTCGTATGTTGAACCAGCCTTGCATCCCTGGGATGAACCCGACTTGGTCATAGTATAATTTTCTAGATGTGGTTTTGAATACCCATTGCTAGTATTTTGTTTAGCAGTTTTGCATTTAAATTCATCAATGATATAGGCCTATAGTTTTCTTTTCTTGAGCTGTCTTTATTTGGCTTTGATATTAATGTGATGTTGGCTTCACAGAATGTGTTTGGGAGGGTCCCTTTCTTTGTATTTCACAGAGTAGTTTGAGGAGTATTGGGATTAGCTCTTCTATAAATGTTTTATAGAATTCACTTGGAAAACCTTCTGGCCCTGGGCTTTTGTTTGATGGTAAACTCTTTATTGCTGTTTCTATTTCTTTGATTGTTTTTGGGCTGTTTAAGTTTTCTATATCTTCTTGACTCAATTTAGGAAGGTTATATGTGTCTAGAAATTTGCCAATTTCTTCTAGATTTTCCATTTTCTTGGAGTACAGTCTTTCAAACGTTTCTGATGATCCTCTGTATTTCCATAATGTCAGTGATAATATCACCTTTTTCATCTCTTATTTTGGTAATTTGGGTTGATTCTCTCTTTCTTTTGGTTAGATTGGCCAATGGTTTATTCATCTTGTTTCTTTTTTCAAGAAACCAGCTTTTGGTTTTGTTGATTTTCTGTATTTTTTTTTTTTTTATTGTCTACTTCATTAACTTCTGCTTTGGTTTTCATAATTTCCTGTCTTCTACTAACTTTGGCATTAGACTGTTCTTGTTTTCTGAGTGCTTTGAGCTGTGTCATTAGGTTATTTGGTGATTTTCTGTTCTTCTTATGTGGGCACTCAGTGCTATAAATTTTCCTCTTACTATTGCCTTCAAAGTATGCCAGAGGTACTGATATGTTGTGTCTCTGTTTTCATTGTTTTCTAGGAATTTTTTAATTTCTCCCCTTACTTCTTCTATGACTCAATCCTCATTCAGCAGTGTGGTGTTCAGTCTCCATGTGTTTACATGGTTACTCTGCATCTTCTTGAAGTTGATTTCTAGTTTCACTCCATTGTGGTCTGAAAAGATGCAGGGATTATGTTACATTTTTTGAATTTGCCAGTGCTCAATTTGTGGCCCAGAATTTGGTCTATTTTGGAGAAGGTTCCATGAGCAGCTGAGAAAAATGTGAATTCAGCTGCAGTTGGGTGGAAGAGTCTATACGTGTCTAATAGGTCCATTTGGTTTATGGTATTCTTTAGGTCTGAGGCGTCTCTACTGACCTTTTGTTTATAAGATCGGTTTAGTGATGTGAGAGTAGTATTGAAGTCTCCCAATATTAGGTATTGGGATATATGTGTGACTTTATATCATGCAGAATTTGTTTTATGAACGTGGCTGCACCTATGTTTGGGGCATAGATGCTGTTATTTCCTCTTGCCGTATTGTTCCTTTTACTAGTAAAAAATGACCTGTTTTGTCTCTTCTGATAAGCTTAGGCTTGAAGTCTAATGTATCTGATATCATGGTTGCTACTCCTGCTTGTCTTCAAGTTCCATTGGCATGGATTACCTTACTCCAGTCCTTCACCTTTAGTTTGTGAGAATCTTTGCTTGTAAGATGTGTTTCTTGCAGGCAGCATATAGATGGATTCTAGGTTTTAATCCATTTTGCCACCTTGTGCCTTTTTATCCCCAGTTGAGACCATTTATATTCAGTGTGATTATTAAGAGATGATTTTTAATTCCTAGCATTTTGAGTTTTGACTTCTGTTTTCAGTGGTGTTATTATTCTTTACTTAGTTATTTGCTTCCTGGAAATTATTGTTTCTCTGGTTCTGACATTTACTTGTTAGTTCTTCTTTGTAGTTAATCTCTTTGAATACTTTCCCTAGTGCTGGTTTGGAAGACATAAATTTTTTCAGTTTCTGTTTGTCATGGAAGGTTTTTATTTCCTCATCAATTTTGAGAGAGAGTTTTGCTGGATACAAGAATCCTTGCTGCAAGTTATTTTCTTTCCGAGTTTGGAATATGTTACTCTAGATCCTCCTGGCTTCCATGACTTGATTTGGGAGGTATGGAGTGATTCTGATTGGTTTGCCTCTAAATGTCACTTGGCCTTTTACTTTTGTTGCCTTTAGAATTTTCTTCTTAGCCTCTACATTAGTCAACTTGATTATTATGTGGCATGGTGAACCTCTTCTTTGGTCTTTTCTCGAGAGTTTAATGCAATCCCATGTATTGATCTTCCTTTGAGACAGGAGGATGGCAGCCAGCCTCAGCCACTTAGGCCCCACACAACTTAGTGAGACTGTTTTAAAATAAAGAATAACACAGGGCTGGGGCTGTAGCTCAGAGATAGAATGTCCCTGGGTTCAACCCCTAGCACTGCAAAAAGGAAGAGAAGGGCCCAGTGAAATGGGGGTATCTCCTCTTATAGGGTTCTTGTCCAGTGGATTTTGATGAATGAAGTCCAAGGACTGATGAAGTGTATAGAAATGTGAAAGATTATTTTAAGTCAGGGAAAGATAGAAGACAAAAACAGTCCCCTCCTTTCCCCCGCATATTTAGTGATTTAGAACATTTACTTGAAACCCATTTCAAGTTTTCTGAGAGTTATTCCTTTATTTTGTCAATAACAAATTAGTGTTTGTTGCTGAAAGAAATAGATTTGACTTAGTAACACTATTGTTTTGTATGATTTCTTCCAGGTAACAATTTCATTTGACACATTTGTACACAGATGAAAAGAAGACATTTTCATTTATTCTCCTCATCACAATGCCTATATAAGGTCTACACTGACTTAATAATTTGCACTAAATATGAACTAAATGGCCCCAGGTATTATATTCTCAGAATAAGAGTTTTCTAATATATAATCTTTCAATCAATGCACTGTTACTGAATTCAGTGTTCCTTATTTATTATGAAATAAGACATTGGGAAGTAACTAAAGAACCCTTTCTAATCTACTCATTTAATACACACTTTGCTACCCCTCTGGAGAGAAAATGTTCAAAAAATAAATTCCTAAAACTATAGCTTAAATTTGGAAAAAAAAAAAAAAAGGAAGTCTACCATTTGGTTAATTTCTGCTGGAAAGATAAAGGAATTATACACATACAAATCCTAATTTGTCTGTACATAAAGCTAGAAATATGAGTAGGAACGGGGAAATCACTAACCTGTCGGAAAGGAGTAAAAGAAAAGAAGAGAAAAAAGAGGAGGGGAGGGAGAGAGTAGAAGAAACAAAAAGAGGAGAGAGCAGAAGAATAGGAAGAGAAAAGGCAAAAAAGGAAGACTAAGAGGAGGATGAAGAAGATAAGGAGTAAGAATGAGGAAGATCAAAAAGAAAAAAGAAGAGAGCAACAAAATAATACAATAAACCAAGAATCAGAGGTAACTCTACTATATAAAGTGATAACAGAAGTTTCCAAAGATGACCAATTTCACCAAAACTAAAAAAAATATAACAAATAACAATCCTGTTTGGTATTCTTTAAGCATACACTATAGACAGGTACTGAGCTCAACACTAGCAACAGAACAAGTCATGGTTAGTACCATGGAAACACATGACAAAAGAAAATCCTAGTCTATGGAGGGTCAAGGAAGACTTTCCAATAGAAGTGGCTTTTTAGTTGAGATCTGTAGACAAACAGTCAGAAGAGAAGTGAGAAGATGAAGAAAGTTAACTAATGTGAAGGGGGAAGAATGCTCCATTTTTCACAGAGGTGACAGCTTGATTGAAGTCCTGGACATGAGCAAATGCATTATAGGAACTGAAAGATGATCAACATAATTGGAGAGTAGCATTCAAGTAAAGAGTGGCAAGAAAGGAAGGTATGAAGAGAGGGGCCAGATGCTAAAAAGAGTAAAGCAAAAGAAGAGTCTGGAATAAGTGATGGTAGGGAAAGTAAGACTCAGCAAGAAAACTGGTTAATATCAGGAATAACTCCAGTGAGATATAGGGTGGATTGGACAAAGCTAGCATCAGTGAGAACGGAAATAAATAGATTTGAAAGTACTTTAGGACACAGAATCAATATTTTCTGATTAACTGGGTGAAGAGAAGCAAAGGATGATCAAGAATGACCCCTAGTTTCTGGCTTAAAAATCTGGAGGTGGGATAGGGAGAAGGAGATGTCATGCTTTGAGGCTGGCAATACTGAGAGGGACGGGGGGGGGGGGGGGGGGGGGGGGGGGGGGGGGGGGGGGGGGGGGGGGGGGGGGGGGGGGGGGGGGGGGGGGGGGGGGGGGGGCGGCGTTGTGGAGAGAAGATTGTGAATAAAATAGCATGGAACACTGGGAGAAGCTGGGGAGACATCCAAGTGAAGATACCAGCAGCTAATTATACAGATCTGGGCCAAAGTTATCGACATGAGAGCAAAGCCATGACTTCCAGAGACTAACTCACCAAGGGAGTTTCAACATGAGGACAAGAGTTGGACAAGCGTATGCCCTCAAGCTACCAATATTTAAGCAGTAGCAGAAGAAGAGCAGTTTGTAAAAGAAACTGAAAGGATGGAACCAGATGATTAGAGAAAATACAAGATATTATGCTAATATAAAAATCCAGCAAAGAACTGACTTTTACTCAAGAAAGAAGATGAAGTTAACAGTATAAAACACTAAAGCAAATCAAGTTAAACAAAGACTATAAAACAGGCCAACCAGATCTGGCTAAATTAAAGCTATCAGTTGCCGTAGTGAGAGCAGTTTCATGGAAATATTGGTGAAGGGGAGGAGACTGAAACAATTTTGCAATGGGTTGAAGATTATAAGGGAAGTGGGAAACGAGATGAATGTTAACTCTTTTTATATCTGTCTTTGTATAAAAAAGAAGAAACCAATAATAAAAGCTAGGAATACAGGAAACAGGGGGTAAGAAAATATCATCCTTTAAAAGGCTGTAAGGACAGGATCCAGAGCACAATCAGAGCGAGGGAGGAGAGAATGCTCATAGGCACAAGTCCAGGGGGAAAGGGGAGGCAGTTACGTGCTGTGTCTGTGAGCTCTACAAAATGCAAGACTAGATGGTCTGCTGGGAGTAAGAACCAAGTGGGAAGAATTAAGTATCTGCATAGTACAAGAGATATTAGCAGTAAATGCAGCAGAAAATAATTGACCAAAGATATACAGAAGGACTAATGTGTAGCACCAATCCCTAAGATTGGGGGTTGGCTTGTATCAGCACTGCAGTTTCTGCCTGGATAACAGCAAGGAAGTTGAGGACAAGACTTGGAAAACTTGTCCAGTAAAGGGTCAGATGGCAAATATTTTAGGCTTCGTAGATACTACAACCTCTGCTGCAATTTCTCAGCTCTGTTGTTGCAGTGCAAAAGCAGCCATAGACAATGCGAATGTGAACAGGCACAGCTGTGTTATTTATAAAATCAGGCCTTAAGCTGTAGTTTACCAACCCCTGTTTCAGAAGAAGGAAGTAAAGATAGAAGAGGTGGAAGATCAGAGGTATCAACAGTCTTGGACTTTGAAGAGCTGAAGAACTGGAGGCTACTATAGCATGAATAAACCAAAACACATGTTAAAATTAACATAGTCTATAAAACAAACCTTTGCGCCTATTTCACAAACATCAATAGGATCATTATCTCCACAGCAGTCTGTGCTCTTATCTTTTTGGTGAGGATCTTCCCAAGTCTAAAAAAAAAAAAAAAAAACAGAAATGTAGGTTAATACTCACTGTAATGCATCTTAATCTTTCCACATGATCATGAAGTTTTATAGATAGTCATAATTCAAAGGAAAAGTTTTCAGAAATTACATAGGCTCAAGGCCAAATGCCAGTATGTCCCTAAGCATTATAATAATTAAAACAGATTTATAGTATTTCCTCCCTTCTGTCTCTCATTTGTCTGTATAATCACATCTGAAAGTAGGTGGTATTTCCAGACATACTCGTCTTCCAAGTTTAGTCAGTGAGTAAACTCACATGCACTCTCAGAGTATCAGTGCGGTTGTTCCCACCATCCAGGCCGTTCCTGCGTTTCCACCTACAGCCGCCATGTGGCGCCGTTGCTCACTGCTGCCTCTGACACAGCGACAGCAGAGTGGTCACACCATCCGTGTTTAAAAACAAACTTCCTATTCTTTAAATGACTTCTACTAGTGGAAATAGAGTTTTTCCTTCATAAACTAAAGAATAAGACATTATACATTACAGAAAAGAAAAAAAATCTATTTTTGTCACACTTCATTTCAATAAAAATCTTCTACTTTGCCATTAAATCTAAAAATCTTGTGAAAAACATGCAAGGATGTCAACTCTTCAGTTTACTGGCAAGATTATATCATCTTGGCTACAAAATACATGCTGCGTTTTTATAAATGTATTAAAAATTTGCTACCAAGTTTAAATGTCCCCTAGGTACTACCCCTTCCTAAAAGTTTCAGAATTGCCTGATTCTGAATGGAATTATAGAAGTTTCCTAAATTTGCCTTGAATTTACACTGTAAGGGGTGCAGAAATTATGTCATCTCAAGATTCAGCTTTTTGTCATTATTATTATTGGTACTGGGGATTGCACCCAGAAGCATTCTACATTCAAGCTATACTCCAGTCTTTTTTTATTATTTTTTTAAATTTTGAAATAGGGTCTGGCTATGTTACTGAGGGTTTTGCTCAATTGCTAAGGCTGGTCTTGAATCCACAATCCTACTGTTTTAGCTTTCTAAGTACTAGGTTTACAGGTATGTGCCACCATGCCTAGCTTCAACTTTTCCATTTATCTTGGATTTCAGATTATCCAAGTTTAGTTTCCCTAATTTTTATGTAGATAACTAAAAATGGATACTTATTTACAGCTAAACCCTAGACAAATTCCAATATTTTCTTCTACTATTTCCTTCTATATTTTACTATATTCCAGGAATATAGTAAAATTCAACTGATGCAACCTTATTTAAAACAACAACAACAAAAAACAGATTCAACAAGATTTCACTATCTCAAACACTAGCACTACTAATAAAATATAAGAATAATCATAACTGTTAACCTTATATACTGGCTATAGCTGACACTTTCTCAGTGACACATACACACTGATACATCCTGTGAGGAATATACCACTATCAACCCCATTTTACAGATGAATACACAGAAATCCAGTTTACTTATCTGTAATATTAAGTTTATTTAATATCATCTCAACCATTTAGATGGTTTCTGAATGGCTGAGATGAGATCAGAACTCATTCTGTTAACTGTTGTTTGTGATGTTCAAATTTTGATAACAATAGCAAATTATATTTGATGGTTCTCTTCTTTTAAATATAGGTATGAAGTGATAAAAGCAGAGGTGACAGTGGAATCAGTATGGCACTTTTGCTGATACAGGAAATAATGAAACAAAAATGGCTTTAAAGTAAACAACAAAGTCGGGCGTGGTGGCGCATGCTTGTGATTCCAGTACTTGGAAAGCTGAGACAGGAGGATCTGAGTTTGTGGCCAGCCTCAGCTACTTAGTGAGGCCCTCCACAACTTAGTGAGACCCTGTTTCAAAATAAATAATAAAAAATAGGACTGGGGGTGTAGCTCAGAGGTAGAATGCCCCTGGGTTCAATCCCCAGTGCTGCCAAAAAAAAAAAAAAAAAAAAAAAAGTGAACAACAAATTAAGAATTTTGCCCTTGTATACTTATTCTTAAACAGTAGGAACTAAATTCATAGATAATACTGAAAGTGGAGTTCTCAAGAGAATGCAGACCAACCAATCAAAAACTAGAAACTCCCACCCAAACCAATTGTATTCAAGTCATAGGAAGATGATTTTTTTTCTCAGTATAAGGAAGAACTTTCTTGAAATTGAGCAAAATAGGCTAAATTGGCTCATGAGTTTGTAAACTTCCTATTCCCTGGTTGTATTCAGGCAGAGTATGAATGAGTACTATCAATCATGGAGTGTTAGGTCTAGGATGTATCTACAGATTGTCTTATTTCTGCCATTCTTTCTATGGCTAAAGAAGCTGAGATCTAGAAGTTTTAGTCAAGGTAGTTTGTGGCTGAGGTAGCGCTAGAACCTAGTCATAGCCAAAGTGAGCAATACTGTCCCCCTGGGGGGGGGTCACTGGAACAAAATATAGATACATAAAAGAATGAAAATTTTTGACTGCCTCTTTCTGTTTTTAAAAGAAAGTAAGTTTCTAGAAGGGCACGTAGTAATTTTGCGTGTGTGTGTGCGGAAAGGGGCTGGTAAGCCAGTTAAGTTTGGGAACCTCTGATTAATGTCTTCCTTCAAGCCACCGTGATTTTATGTTTGTTCTCTCTGGGAGTAGGAATAGGGCTGATGAGGACTCAGGAAGATTCCTGCAATAGGAAATAGGAACCTTTTGGCTGTTTTCTGATTTAGGTTATCCAGTTTTGATTATACTTTGATCCCATGTTGGTTTCTCTAGCACATTAAGATCACTGTGATTTGAGAGTAATAGAACAAATCAGAATACACACACTACTGATCTAGATGAAAACAAGTCTTACTCATCCTCATGCACGTGTTTGAATTCATTACTTTACAATCTATAAATATTAACCAATATGCTTATAATCACCAAGCTCTGGTCCTTAAATCTCTCTGAAAAATCACTGAATTGCATAAAGCCATATATTTAGGTAGGTCTTGAGAATTCTTTTCTGACTAGCCAAGATTATTCCCACCACCAAGTCAAAAGAAATAAAATCTATTCAACCACTACATGCTTTTCCCCAGCTTCAAGCTGGAGCAAGAGTCTTTACCAGCCCTACTATCAGTAGCAACAGTGGCATCATTGAGCCAATATCACTGAGGACTCACCAGGGTGCTAACAACTCCGCTTTGATCATCTCATACAAGTTACACAGATGAATGAACAGGCCTAGAAAGATTCAGACACTTGTCTCAGGCTTTCAAAGCTAAAAATGATACTATATACTATTTGGGGCCAATGAATCAAATTTATAATGAAGTTCAAAGTAATAAACACATCTATATTACATTAAGACTGAATAAATCTTGAATTTAAAGTGAGTCTACTCCTTTAATATTATTTAGACAAATATTCTACATTCACTAAGAGAGAGTTAACACTGGAATGACCTCTTGTAAGTGGGCAACATAAACAAATTCAAGTAAGAAAAAGATGATTTTCAAGCCAAACTCAAACTCTGAGGAAAGTACTATGTGGAAGAAGTTATTACAGTTAAGAATCTAGACAGCTTAAGTCTAAAGTAAAGATGGCATATCAGGTGAGTTACAAGCTAAGTGGAGAGATTTCTACTTAAATGGTATTTTGCTGCCTAAATGTTCTTTCAAGCAGTTGGCTTGGTAACTGCTCTCAACAAATTCCCTGCTGTTATAAAGCAAAACACAGGGGAACAAAAAATTAAATACCCATATATGTCTATGAAGCAAGCACATACATAATGCTTTTATTTTATTGTTACCACAAATATTAATCAATCACCAACCAACCCAGTGCCAGGCACTCAGCTGGACAGTTGGAATAAACTCATCAACAAAACAGAATCCTCGCCCTCATGAAATCTTCATTCCAGCTAGAAGAAATTGACAATAAGCATAATAGCTAAATTAGAGAGAAGCTTACAATTTGATAGGTATCACAGAAAGAAAAATAATAAAGCATGGAATAATAATAAAGAGGTATTGAGGCAAAGTTAAAGGTTTTAAAGGAAGTTTAGCAGACACCACGAAGAAGGCAACTTGTGAATAAACCTTCCAGAGGGTGAGATATGTCCATATCTAGGAAGAGTGTTCCAAAGAAGGCACGGTAGCTGAGAAGGCCTGAGGCAGGAGTGTGCTGGAATACTGGCATGCCAACAGGAGTGAGGAAATGGGAGGAAGGTAAAAGGGAGAACCAGGACAGATGTGGACAAGAAGAAAAAGGCAAGTGGGGCTGGCTTCCATTCTAGCTACATGGCCACCTTTTTGCTGCTCAAATACACAGGACATACTTCCACCTCTGGCTCTTTAGACTGCTATTTCCTGTTGAATAGTTCTTCCTCTAAAAGTCCACTTTACTTGTTTCCTCACTTCTTTAGGTCTTAATTCCTTTATTATAAGAGGAACTACTTCACCTAATAGGCTAAGATCATAGCACATCCAGAGTAGCACAAAATTTTAGCAGAGCTTTAAATAGAAAACTAGAGAAGCTTCTTTTGTTTTTGTTTTCATCTCTCACCCCTCCCCTTCTCCTCAGTAGGTTTGCTTTATTATTTTTCCAAATAAAATAACAGAATTAGTAAAAGAGCAGCACCTTTTATGCCACCTAAGTTGATAGATAAGAAGATAATAAAAGTCCTAGTCTTAATAGTAATAGCAATAACTGATTACCATCCATTACACAGTATTCTAATACAATAAACTCATTTGTTTCAACAGATATAGTAGGTATTTTATGTCCTCCACTTTACAATGAAGAATGTGGGAGAAAGACAAAGAATTTTGCCCAAGGTTGCATGACGAGTGAGAGGCACTCTGGCCCTCACACCATTCTCACTTAGCCACTTACTACACTGCCTTGATCTTAAATCTCTATCTCATCTGTCTTTGGACACCCAACGCTTAATACACTGCCCAGTACATAATTCTTAATAAGTGTTTAAAGAAATGAATGAAAACATGAACCTTAGTTTATCCCCTAGCTCCTCTATTTCATATGTCTCTGTTTTTGTCTGTCTCTAATTCTTTGGTTGTTTTGGCCTTCCCCTCATCCATACATCCTCTTCTCTCAGTATCCCCTGAGCTTAACAGAATATTTTTAACCTCGCACTATTGGGTCAAATAGAATGTCTATTTAGGTACCTGGGGAGTTAGAAAACCTGCTTTCATGGTTTCTGCAGACATTCTCATTCTTAGCACATCATTTTAAGAGTGCCCATTTTAGCCAAGAATGTAGCCAACTGGGTGGTCTAACTGCATCAAAGGCAGTCTGACTCTTTAGAGAACAATTTTCTTTTTTCTCTTCCTGTGAATGTTTATTTTACGTATGCAGCTGTTTTGCTAGACTGGATAAAGCCAGATCCGCCCCCTTTCTCAGATATTTCCCCAATAGCATCTCTGGATTTCACACATACTATTAAAAGTAATAAATAAAAAAATATATGATCTAATGGGCTTTATAAACAAAAGTAAATGATTCTCTATGTCCCCAAAATGTAGACTTTGTATGTGGCATTATTGAGTTTTACTCACTAAATAATCTGAAATAGTCGATGCTTCACAGGGATAAAGAAAACAAAAGAGGCGAGAAAGGAGGAGAAACAAACAGTAATTCAAATTTCCCAAGAAGCGTGCTCTTCCCATTTCTTAACCCTGGCTTTCTATGTTTTCACTTAAAAACTATAAACTCACAACAATGACTAATACAAATAAAGTCATCAATTCAAAATGAGTTCTGAAAAAAAAAGTTAATAGCTAAAAGATTCATCTGTCAGAGCTTAAAAATAAAATCCATCCTATTATATATGATATGTGCAAAAGTATAATTAAAGAAAGGACTACAGATAAAGTCTTGCTTAAAAAATTTTCACATACTACTAATAGCAAGCCCAGAAAAAGAAATGTGCTCAAAATGTCAAATGTGAACATTCTACATGCTCAACTCCAACTTGAGTAGAGACATATATATGGTTTGAAACAAAATTTATTGATACAATAAAACTTCACATTAAAAACTTTTAAATTTAGAAATCTCTCAAACTGACACGTCCTCAGAACCAATTTAAATTCAAGTAGTTCACAGGATTTACAAGGCAATTTTTTCAGAAGACAGGAAAGTTTTACCATTATAACAAAAATGTTACCTGAGGGAGGGCCCCATAATTCCATATATAACCCTTGTGAGGGAAGATATTCGCCACATAGCGTAGCTTGCCGTGCTTTACATCTTGTTTAATGGGATTCAACGGCTCCTCAGTGGCAATCTAAGCAGATCACAGGGGAAGGAAAGGAAGAGAGGATGCGAAAAGATTAATCCTACATTCAGCAGTATTTTTTAAAGCTGCCATTTTCAGACTAAATATTCATATTCTAACTTAATGATCAAACGTGCATTAAAATAAATTAGGCCAGCTCTTGTTACTAATTTATAGTTCCTATCTGGAAAGGAAACATTCAATTGTATATATAAACACTATATTATTTACAAACTCCATTATTTCTAACACAAATAATAATATTATTGAAATGGCAAGAGTGTAAAGATTAACCAATATGCTTTTGTTACTAATCTTGGACCTTTTATTAACAAATAATAAAGTTAACTAAAAGATTGTCAGCAAATATTCAATGTGAAGCTGAAATCCTCTTCTGTAAGATCTGAAGTAAGTCAGGAATGCTCACTTTTGCCACTTTTACTCAAGATAATACTGAAAGTCTTTGCTAGAGCAATTAGGTAAGAGAAAAAATGTAAGACATCCAAATAAAAAATGAAGAGGTAAAATTATCACTGCTGATAAAACAATCATATATATAGAAAAACCTATAGACGCCACCAAAAAACTGTTAGAACAAATAAGTAAATACCGTAAAGCAGCAAGATACAAAATCAGCGCGCGCACACACACACACACACACACACACACACACACAAAACAAAAAACAATAGCATTTCTATACACTAACAAAGAACTATTCACAAAAGAAATTGACAACAATCTCATTTACAATATCAACAACCAAACCCCTAAAATACTTAGGAATAAATTTAATCAAGGAAGAGATGTCCTATACACTGAAAACTATAAAATGTTGATGAGAGAAATTAAATGAGACATAAATGGAAAAGTATCCCATATTCATGGATTGGAAGAAATTAATAATATTAAATTGTCCATACTACTCGAAGTATATAAACTGTGTTCTATGCAATCCTTATCAAAATTCCAAAGTCACTGTCTTCAAAAGAAACAGAAAAAACAATTTGAAAGTTCATTTGGAATCACAAAAATACCCCTGAATAAACAAAGCAATCATGAGCAAAAAGAACAAAAGTGGTGGCATCATACTACTTGATTTCAAACTATACTATAAAGATAAAAAAAAAATAACAGCATGGTACTAACAAAAATTCTGACACATTCACCAGTAAAACAGAACAGAGAGCTTAGAAATGAACCCATGTATTTGTTCAGTCAGTTGATTTTCAACAAAGGTACAAATAATATACAAAGGGAAAAAGTCTCTTCAATAAATGGAATTGGGAAAACTAGATATCTACATTTAGAGGAATGAAATTAGACCCTTCTACCTCACACTTACACAAAAATTAACATGTAATCTCTGTACTTGGGAGGCTGAGACAGGAGATTGCAGTTTCAAGACCCACCTCAGCAACTTAGCAAGACCCTGAATCAAAATCAAAAAATGAAATAAGGCTGGGGGGAAGGTACAGCTCAGTGGTATAATGTTCCTGGGTTTGATCCCCCGTAACAATACACACACACACACATTGATCTTGATGTTTGAATTTGATCCTCATATCACAAGTAACTACAATTATAATCAAAATTAAAAAGCTCCTGCACATCAAATGAAAAAATCAACAGAGTAAAAAGACAACCTGAAAAGTGACAGAAAATACCTGCTAACTATACATCTGACAAAGAAATGATATCAAGAATACACAAGGAACTCCAAAAACTCAGTAGCAAAGACACAAACAACCTACTTGAAAAATGAATCTGGTTGAAAAATGAAAAATATACCTAAATAGGCATTTCTTAAAAGAAAATATACGAATGGCCAATAGGTACGTAAAAAATTACTCAACATCGCTAATAATCAAGAAAATGCTAATCAAAACCAAAATCATCAATAAGAATGACTCTGATCACAAAGATATGCTGAGTATAGTAGCACACATCTGTAACTCCAGTACTTGGGAAGCTGAGACAGGAAGATAGTAGGTTTGAAGTCAGCCTCAGCAACATAGCAAGGCCCTTAGCAATTTAGTGAGAAATTGTTTCACAAAAAATAAAAAAAAAAAATTAAAAAAAAAATAGGGCCTTGGGTATAGCTCTGAGGTAGAATGCCCCTGGGTTCCATCTCCAGTATCATAAGGAAAAAACCAAAACAAAACAAAACAAAAACTAAAGTGCTAGTGAGGATGTGGAGAAAAAGGAATTCTTGCACATTATTGGTGGGAATGTAAATTACTACAAAGGTTCATCAAAAAAAAAAAAAAAAAAAAAAAAAAAAAAAAAAAAAAAAAAAAAAAAAAAAAAAAAAAAAACTAAAAACAGAACTACCATATGATTGAGCAATTCCATTCCTGGATATATAGCCAAAAGAAATGAAATCAGTTTGTCAAAGAAACATCTGCACGCCCATGTCCACTGCAGCCAAAAAATGGAAACAAGTGTCTATCAGCTGATGAACTAATAAAGAAAATGTGGTACATATGTACAATGGAATACTATTCAGCCATAAAACAGAATGAAATCCTACCATTTGCAGCAACATGAATGGAACTGGAGATCTTTAGAATAACTGAACTAAGCCAGCACAGAAAGACATATGTGAAATCTAAGAAAGTTGATCTCATAGAACTTGACAGTAGAATGGTGCTTGCCAGAGACTGGAGAGAATACAGGGAAGAGAAAGACAGGGGCATGGTATTAAGTTATAGTTAGATAGAAAATGATAATGGAATTATTATATATAACAAAAAAAAGAAAACAATAATGGATTGATTGTACACATCATAAAGCTATAGTGAAAGTTTCACTATTAAGAAATGATCAATGTTTGAGTAGAAATATTTATTTTGATTTAAACATTATACAAAATGTATACATGTATTAATACATCACATGGTTCCCCCTTAACAGGTACAATTTTTATGTTTTTATGTATCAATTTAAAAATAAATTTTAATTAAAAAAAGAAATAAAGTGGAATGGTGATTAGAAAGTAGGCTATGGGGGTCATGAGAAAATGGTCAAAGGGAACAAAATCTCAGACATGTAGACTAAGATTTTATTTTTTAATATCTATTGCATTAGGTAGTAAATATAGTTAATAATGTGGTATACATTTCAAAATTTCCAAAAGAATAAATTCAACTGCCTTCACCACACAAAAAATAAGTATTTGAGGTAACACATGTTGATTTAATTTCTCCACACTATATTCATAAATCATAATATTGCTTTGTACTTTATAAGTATATAAAATATAAACTGTTCATCTATAATACAATTTCCTAAAATCATCAAAAAACCCAGAGTCTCACCAAGTGATTTCATTTTAAAGTTATTTTTGTATCAAATGTATTCACATGGCCATTCAGGAAAGAAAAAAAACAATCTGTTTACAAAATAAAAACAATCTGTTACAAAATAAACAAAAAAAAGCTGACGCCATGTTTGAATGAAGAGACACTGCTGTTAAGTAGGAAGACTCTCACAGATCTTTGGTTCCCTACCTAGCTGATCTGAGAACACCCAGAGTGATGAAACATTACATTTGAAACAAGACCAAAAGAAGGACCTAGTATCTGTACATTCTCCTATTAAAATGTTAACAAAAAATACTACCAGGAACTGGTAAAACTAGCACTAATTTCTCAAATATAAATTCTGAAAATCATGCATTCATGTAAGAATCCTAATTTAAACATTTAAAATAATATTTGCCATCACATCCCTACCTGTATGTAGAAGGCTTAATTAACTAAGCAAACTAAGGGCCACAAATAAAATTTGACTCAGAACCATAAGGATCTTATCTAACTGAAAGGAGAACAATAAAGCACTGAAAAACAAAATAAATATTCTGATACATTCGTGTTTCATGGAAAAGATTGAAATTAAAATAAACTTTAAGAAACCTAACTAACTAGAGGAATAGCAGATGCTCTTAGATACTGTTCATAAATTAAGTTATTCAGGAAAATACTTTCATTTCAGACACAGTAAAATCTAAAGGAAAATTAAGTTCTCAGAAATTAAAATTGCCATCAACCTTAAATAAACACTTCACTGTGTCTATGAACTAAATACATCTCAACATCTATTTACATAAACCTTGAAAATGTTTGAATATTTACCATCTTGTCAAAGAAAGGGCAAAGAAAAATAAATATGTATATAACAAACTAGACAAGCAAATTGAAAAACATTCTTTTAAAAATGTATACTCAGCTCTCTGTTTAGAACCTTGATGGTTTCCTTTGCTACACAAAAGCTTTTAATTTAATGCCATTCCATTTATTAATTCTCATTTTAATTTCTTGAGCTTTCAGGGTCTTACTGAGGAAGTTTCTACCAGTACTGTATGTTAGTGTTGCTCCTATGCCCTCTTCTAGTAATTGCAATATTTCTGGTCTAATTTCTAGGTCTTTGATCCATCTTGAGTTGACATTTGTGCAGGGGGAGAGGGTGGGGTTTAATTCTACAAATGGATAACCAGTTTTCCCAACACCATTTATTGAAAAAGCTATCTTTATTTCAGCATATGCTTTTGGCACCTTTGTAAAAAATCAAATGGCTAGCCGGGTGTGGTGGTGCACACTTGTAATCCCAGCATTTGGGAGGCTGAGACCGGACGGAGGATCCGGGTTCGTGGCCAGCCTCAGCTACTTAGTGAGGCACTCTGCAACTTAGTGAGACCCTGTTTCAAAATAAAGAATAAAAAATAGGGCTGGGAGTGTAGCTCAGAGGTAGAATGCCCGAGTTCAATCCCCAGTACTGAAAAAAAAAAAAAAATCAAATGGCTATAAATATGAGGATTTGTTTCTTAATCTTCTATTTGGTTCATTGACTTATGTGTCTGTTTTTGTGCCAATACCATGCTGTTTTTATTACTGTAGCTCTATAGTATAATTTTAAATCAGGTACTGTGATGCCTCTAGCATGGTTTTTATTGCTGAGAATTGCTTTGGCTATACCGAGTCTTCTGTTTTTCCAAATGAATTTTAGGACTGATTTCTCTAGATCTGTGAAGAATGACATTGGTATTTTAATAGGAATTGCATTATTATCTGTAGATGACTGAATAGACACTTCTCAAAAGAAGAAATACAAATGGTCAACAAATATGTGAAAAAATGTTCGACATCATTAGCAATCAGAGAAATGCCTGTCAAAATTACTGTAAGATTACATATAACTCCAGTCAGAATGGCAATCTTCAAGACTACAAACAATAATAAATGCTGGTGAGGATGTGAGGAAATAGGAAGTCTTATACACTGTTGGTGGGAGTGCAAACCAGTACAGCCACTGTGAAGATCAGTGTGGAGGTTTTCAGAAGATTGAGAATGGAACCAGCATACCACCCAGCTATATCACTCCTAGGTATCTTCTCAAAGGAATTTAAGTCAGAATATTATAGCAATATATGCATATCCATGTTTATAGCAGCAAAATTCACAATAGCCAAATTATGGAACCAGCCTAGGTGCCCATCAACAGATGAATGAATCACAAAACTGTGGTATATGCACACAAGGGAATTTTACTTACCATTAAGAACAATAGAAGTATATAATTTGCAGGAAAATGAGAATATTATGCTAATCGAGATTAGCAGTCTCAGGAAGCAGAGAGTTGTATGTTTTCTCTCATATGTGGAAGGTAGAGAGAAACTGGGAAGAGGCTTCAGATAAAGGTGTAGAGGCTCCAGTGGAGAAATGGAAGGGGGTTAGGGGAAGAAGGAGGGGTGATAGAGATGTAATGAAGGTAATAGTTATTACTCTATACTTCAGTATAGTGTATAATTACAATGTGCCAATAAACGTGTAAAAAATACATACTCAGCTTTTAATTTTTTTTAAATTAAAGTCTAAGCTCACTGCAATATTTTTAATTATTTTCATTACAAAGAAGTCTGCCAACCATTCCCGATTCAAAATACTGTGCCAAAAAGTTAGAAACAATGTTTTCATATCATTAAGTTAGAATTTTGATTTTCCACTAATGAAATATATCCTTACCTCCATTTTAGCATTTGTCCATCGAGGTACTTCTACAACCATATTAAATAAATTCTGTAGTTAAAAAGAGGGAGAGAGAGAATTAAAAAAAATTATCTTTTATTTTTTCATTTGGAGAACCTTATGCTAAATGACAACTAGTACAGCCTTTAAAAGAATGTTTTAAGTTTTTATACCACAAAAAGTGTTTAGTGTCTGCATCATACATCTACGTATGCCTTGAATTTCTTCTAAAAATTAAAAAAGTTGTCTAAATGCAGGAGAATTTAAGCCTTCATGTCATTTGACTACTGCACAGTGTGAGAGGCTACTATTTGTCTGGAAGAACCTCTGTAGTGTACTGACTGGACTAGGATGGAGTCAGGAAATGTATGTTGATTTTCATTTTCAAGCTAAAATAAGAGTGACCAGCTCTCTCACATAAGCACTCAGATTCATTTTCCCATTGTGGCAAGTTAAGGGTAACTATCTTTGTCCCACTCACCTCAAGGCTATTAATAAGATCAATTATATAATTTGAAAGAAAATGCACAGAAAGTTATGAAGTCAAATATTTTGAAAATTATAAACTATTTACATCCAAGTTACAATCATAATGTAAAATTAAGGATATTGTATAGGTAGTTATAAAGTTCACAACGAGTTAGACATGCCTTTCTAAACTCTGCTAGCGTGACTAGTGACCTCAGATTCCCTAAAGTTACAAAAGGACAATGGCTTCTTACTTCTGAACCTTGTAGAATGCTTAAACAAAAGGAGACTAAAAAAAATTTTTCCCCCAGTTTGCCTTGCAAAGAGAAAGTTTTCGAGTTAAAGGCATACCGATTTGCATGTCGTTTTGATATTGGTAAGGAACCAATGGTTTAAAACAGCTACTCCAAGGGTGGTCCTGAACCAGGGCCAGTCTGCAAACTGATTGTTACTGGCTCATTTAAAGACATTCAAAGCAAGTTGACAGTTATTTTTATATCTGCTGAATTGAATAATCAAAAATTAGAACTTGAATTTTACTTTTCTAATCATCCAGTCTATATATATATATATTTAAAAAATATCAGTTCACAACAAATGAAAATGAAAACAAAATAAAACAAAAAAACAACTACTTTTTCACCACAGATCATTTAAGTAATTTAACATATTCTCAATCATGCCACACATCAAAATCACCTGGTGAGCTTTAACCAATTAAGAAAGAAAAGATGCTTCAGCCTCACCACCCATCTATTTAAATTCAATTAGTGTGGGGTGGAGCCAGGGCACTGCTTATTTTTAAAAGCTTTCCAAGCAATTTAATATGCAGCTGGAGTTGGCTTAAAGCATTGCTACACAATATCCTGGGATTTTTCTTAGTGAAACATGAATGCTGTTAATCCAAAGAATGTCATTTGCACAATTAAATGTAAATATATATTGAGCCCCAAAAGTAATGATGGCTTTTATTAAGATTTTCTAGACAAGACTACATGTTATAAATGGCAAAACTGCAAACCCATAACGAGGTAAACAAAGCCGAGGCTGGATCCTTAATAATTGCTCCTTAGAAGTATGCCTCACACCTATCTTAGCAACCTTACACACAGTCCTGCTGTTATATTTCATTTTCTATGCTCTTTCATGAGGTATCCCCGAACCTGTTTAAATATATCTGAAGAAGCTGTTACAAAGAAAAACTAAAGTAAATGGCAGATGTTCATATAATTTATTCATCCCTGAAAGCCTGGCTATAAGAGGACAAATGTGTGTGGATGAATACTCAGAGATGACAGAGAAGACCATGCAAGTGACAATCCTTTTGTGCAATGACACCTACCCAGACCACTCAGAGACTTGAATTAGGCCAAAAGAACAATAGATAAAGAATGGGTCTGAATCTGAAACCTGAAATCACAGTCTACTCATCACTGCTCCTCATCACTGAGAGCTTACTTCCAGCCTGCCTTGCTTCTCCAGGGCTAAAATGTATTTGGCCTATCATTTTTAAAGTCAATGTTAGCCTGGTGTCCCTAAGGTTAGTATTAATTACAAACCAGCAATAGCCTGCCAGATTTATCAGAAAATATATAAAAAAGATAAAAGGAGATGCAAATCAGATGAGAAAGTTGTATATATGACCAGGACATTTAACTTCTCCTTCAGTCCTTCTTTCTCTCCATTTTCTCTTTGTATTTTTTTTTCAGAAATAAAGAAGAAAAACAAATAATATGTATGATAAAGCAGTCACTAAGTTTTATTTAGTTTGGGAAAAAAAAAAAAACAAGAAGACATCCACCTTCTTTCCTCTCTAACTCTTAAAGTTTTAAGTAAACACAAATCAGATAATCTCTAACATATAAACTGTTATATGACTTTTCACTTGGTTGTCTGGATTCCAAATATACTTTTCCCATAGAAACAACTGTTCAGGGTTCATAAACAAGTCACTAGGAAGTATAAGGCCTTGAGTCCCAGAATGTCTGTTCACCCAACATCTGGGCAGTGATTCTGGAGCTTCATGTTGAGAAGGCACCTGAAATTTCTGCTAAACACATAGAGGATCCAGGCCCTATGATTCTGAATTAAGAGATAGGGGATGGGCCCAGACTCTGAATTTTCAACCAGCACTCTAAGTGGCTTCAGGATTCAAGGACCATTTGGCAAACACTGTTTTAGGAAACAGAAGACGGATGGCAGGGCCAAGGCTGTAGGACTTAAACAGCCCCTACAGGTATGTGTGGAAGTGGATTCAAAAGTTTTATTTATAATAGTAAATAGATCAAGATAAGGATGGAAAAAATAAATAGTGGCAGGAAAAGCTGTCTGGCACCCATAGGATAAAAAGGCATCCAGAGCCAATGAAGGAGAACGATGTTGACCAAAGCTTCCAATCTTAAGTGAATAACTATAAAAGGTCTGACAATCACGTAGCTAAAAGATATATTTAGAATATACTTATTTTATTTATTTATTTATTTATTTATTTTGTAGTACTTGGGATTGAACTCAGGGGCATTCTACCTCCGAGCTATACCCCCAGCCCTATTTTTTATTCTTTATTTTGAAACCGAGTCTCACTAAGTTGCAGAGTGCCTCACTAGGTAGCTGAGGTTGGCTGCGAACCCGGATCCTCCGGTCTCAGCCTCCCAAATGCTGGGATTACAAGCGTGCGCCACCACGCCCGGCTTTAGAATATACTTATTTTAGAATACAGTTGGTAGAATTGTTTTTTCTTCTCCTCTAGTACCAAAAGACTATTGCTCCTTAATTCTGAAACAGCTTATCAAACTATCTTATGTGTTATAATTTTTTTAAAAAAAGATACACTGCCAGATTTTCATGAAGTATATTTACCTTAGACCATCAGCCATGATAAATAATTTTATGTTAAGATCTGGGCTCATGTTTTGATTCTCAGGTTTTTCACTTAAAAAAATGACATGGTAGCCAGGCATGGTGGCTCACGCTTGTAATCCCAGCATTTGGGAGGCCGAGACTGAAGGATCCAGGTTCGCGGCCAGCCTCAGCTGCTTAGTGAAGCCCTCCGCCACTTAATGAGACCCTGTTTCAAAATAAAGAATAAAAAATAGGGCTGGGGCTGTAGCTTGGAGGTAGAATGCCCCCAGGTTCCATTCCCAGTACCACACACACAAAAAAAAGACATGGTAATGAAGTACTTAAAACAATCAAAATCAGAGACTGAAAGCAGGAGGGGCTACCAGGGAGTGGAGGAGATGAAGTAGAAAGTTCTGTTTGAGGGTGTGAAGTTTCAGTTGGGGTGACTACAAGTTAGAGAGAAAGATGGTGCTGATCACCACGCAACAATAAGCTGCACATTTAAAAAGGTTGAAGTGGTAAATATTATGTTATGAATATTTTACCACAATAAAAAAGACTAAATGGTGATGTCTACCCTAGCTACTTAAAGAAACACCAGAAGAAAAGTATTAGAATGCACATGAAAGTCTTGCAGGAGAACACATTCAGAAAACATTTGACAAATGTAAATAATCATTTTTTTTCACTATAAACAGACTTTAATTTGGATTATCATCAAGTTCTTTAAGAGACAGTAAAAGTGATTCACAAAACTAAAAACTTTTAGATATACCTCACTTTCCTTTTTGCGTGCTTTCTTTGTAGGAATGCCATTTTCCTATAAAAGACAGTATTTATGATTATATTGTTTCACAAAAGAATACAAATGTACTGCATAACACTATAAAATATGCCTATTGTATACCCTTTCTATTACTGAAGCTGTCCAGAAATCTGGCTTGAGAACCTACCAAGTGTCGGGTTCATTTTTCCCTTAGCATTAGCATCCCCAGTGAACAGAGCATCAAGAGTGTTCTACAAAATAAATTATCAGGAAAACTAAATCTCTTTCAAGTATTTTTTCCAAGTTTTTATAAAATAAGCAAAAGCTCTGTTCAGTCCTTAAGGAAAGACTGGAAGTTTCTTGTGATTACGCTTAAAACAGTCATTTCATTATTGAAATGAAACTCCAGGGAGCAAGGCTAACAAGCCATGAAAGCACTCGGCTGCACTCCTGCCTGTGAGTGCCACCAAGATGTGGTTATTGTGGCTCCGCTGGCATTTGTAAATTAAACCAGACTATGTGGAGCTGGGAAGAAAGATTGTGCCATTCATAAATGAGCAGCCAGTATATGTAACATTTACATACCAAAAGGAATACTAATGAAGGAAGCAAACAGAAAAAAAACTGCTCTAAGTCAGTCCTAAAACATTTCTATTCCTAAAATTCTGCATCCCAGAGTACAAAGTACAAAAGTTCTAATCATCACCAGCTAAAAATTAGGGAATCCTATTTATATAATCACCATGTGCATAAATCTCTAGAACTCATTGGCATATCCTGTTATAATGTCTTGCCCTAGCCTCAATTTTGCCTAATCCCAAATCTCATATTCTTCTAAATCCATTGTTTAGAATGTTATGTTCACCAAGCTGTTTCCATCTCATTCTGTTCTACCTCCACCCCTACTATGTTATTTTTAAAAATACAGCTTTATTGTTAGTTATGAGGTACTCAATTTGTTATAATATGCCCCTGACAATACCACCCACCAGTCACTCTTTATCCTATACTTCCTTTGATAGTACTTGACATTACCTGATTGACTTGTTTTATGGTTGTCTGTCTCCTCCAACTGAGCATAAAGGACATCTATCTCATTCACCACTGAATACCCAGTGCCTGAAACTGTGTCTGGCTCATAACAAACATGCAAGGATTCTTTATTGAATGAATGGATAAATAAATACATGCACACTTTGGTTAAAATTAAGGAGAGGTGTTGGGAGACGTGAGATATTTAAGTTTGATAGTTCACTGGCCGAAACAAAACACAAGGACATGCATTGCACACACTCTCACACAGAGAGACATATACAGAAACACTGAGTTATTTCTATCCTTTCCGGTTTCTTACTCTCTCTGATTATATGAGCCCTGGTCATGTAGGAACACGTATAGTAATGAACTGGAGAACTTACATAAGAAATGAAAAAGACAAGCTCTGGAGTTAAAGCACCTACATTCAATCCTATCTCCACAACAGTCTAGATTTGGGACCATGGGCAGGGTATTTGACCTCATTAACAAAATAAAAGTAATCACAGTAGGTCTCCACAACTGAGATAATGGGAGTGGAGCACTGAGTATAGTGCCTGAGTACTACAAGCACCCAGTGACCCTCAGTGTCAATCTCCCTGTCAACACTACAATTGGCAATCTGGTACTCTGCACAAACCCCACTTCAATGTTCTACAACCTCAGTATGATGCGTGATATTTAGCATCTGAAGTAACACCAAAAAGGTCAAACCACCCTAGCATCTGAAGCAGCCTCTTCACGTCTTCAGTGACTTCCATCCCTATACTGATCTCTTCATAATCATAGAAAAGTTAACCCACATAATCAACAAATATGGTCTTTTGCTACTTGGACTTTAAGGAAATAAATTCTGACTTAATGATGATCAGTTCACATCTGCTACCAAATCTATCACGTTACCAATCAGTCAGGTAAGACCTCAAAGTACCCCAACATTTTTGAGGCCCTCTCAGTTTGACCTATAGCAGTGGCTCCCCTATTTCTACCTGACAAATATCTTTTACGCTGGTACAATGGCCAAATGACTTTAGAATCTAAGAAAAGAGCCATCCAAGCACTACCATTTATTCCAGGCTTCTTCTTTCTATCACTGTTTCACAGAGAGGTTATGGAGCATGAGCTCTGTGGTCAGAAATGCTAGTTTACAACAGCCCTGGCACTTACCACCCACTGTGTGGTACTAGATAGCTCAATAAATTGCCTGTAGCCGCAGTGTCCTTGGAGAAAATAATAGCAACTCATAAGAATAAAATATGTTCACATAGTGGTTAGCAAATTGAGATAATTTACAAACATTAACTATATTGTTATTATTATTAAAATGAGCCTTTTGTTAATTTCCTAAGTTATTATCTTTAATCTTTATTTCCTACCAAATTCTAAGTTTAATGGGTCACTAACATCCCTTTCTCCCAAGTCCTTTCAGAGAAACTATCCTCATATAAATTTTAATTCATGAAGGAGGCTTATAACTCTCCTTAGTTACTCCTCCTGACTTCTAACCACATTCTTCTCTTTCAAGGTGCTTCTAAAGAAGCATTTTATGGCAACACTAGCAGTACCTATTTTCACCAAGACAAGTTGAAACAGTACCTCCTTTGAGTCCACTTTCAGAGGAATGTCATGAAAGGGGGAAATGTACTGACCAGCTACATTCTCTGCAAAGGAAAACAAAACAAAACATAGAATTAAAGAAAAGGACAAGGATTAGCTGTCAACCCGAAAGCACTGAGCACCCCTAGCACTCAGATCTTGGTTTCTAAACACCATTCTCCAATAAAAGGAACTGGGGCTCCTTGAAGAAGGGGCTGATTGCAATGTTGGTAGAAAGAATACACAAGATGAGCCCAGAGCATCTTGTAGGGTCAGAAATCAACAAAAGGCTGGAATGTAGCTTGTTGGTAGAAGATTTGCCTGTACTTGCAAGGACCTAGGTTTGATTACTAGCACCCAGAAAAAAAAAAAGTCTCAGGAGGCTGGAATCAGGAAAACTGCTTGAGCCCAGGAGTTTAAGGCCAGCCCAGACAACACAGCAAAACCTTTTCTTAAAAATAAATTAAGCTGGACATAGTGGCACATGGCTGTAATCCCAGTACTTAGTAGGCTGAGCCGAGAGGATAACAGGTTCAAGACCAATCTTGGCAACTTAGAACTAACTCTCAGCAACCAAGTGAGACTCTGTTTCAAAACAAAAAACAAATAAATAAATAAGAGCTAGAGTTATATCTTGGAAATAGAATGCCCCTGGGTTTAATCCCCATTACCAAACTAACTAATTAATTAATTAAACAAAGCACTCTAAAAACAAAATGTTGGGGAACATTAAAGAGAAATGTGAGCCAACCTGAGTTTTCATAAGCCAAAGACAGAACAATTTGAGTAACAAAATAAGTAATGGAGTATTGAGTTAGAGCAGAAAGTATAAAATAAATATATAAGAACTCATTGATACAAATAAATGATTAAATAAGTACATAAATAAATAAATAAATAAATAAATAAATAAAGGAGAAAGAACAAATCAAAGACAAAGAAACAGTTAACAGGTTGGACAAGACTAGGGAATCATGGTTCAATGCAACGGGGTATCTAGAACTGGATCCTGGAATGGAAAAACATCAGTGAAAAAACAAGTGAATAAAGTCTGGAGTTCAGCTAGGAGCATGTACCAATGTTGGCTTCTTAGTTTTGACAAATGTACAATAGTAATAAAAAGATGTTAACATTAGGGGAAACTGGGTCAGGAGAATACTGGAATTCTGTCCTATCTGAAACTTTCCCAAATCTACAATTACTATTCCAAAATAAAAAGTTTACTTAACAACAATAATTTTTTTAAAAAAAAGAAGCCCTGGCTTCACCCTAATAAAAATAGAAGTGTTTTACTTAATAATGACCCCTACTAAGCTGGGCGTGGTGGCGCATGCTTGTAATCCCAGCATTTGGGAGGCTGAGACTGGAGGATCCCAGTTCGCGGCCAGCCTCAGCTACCTAGTGAGGCCCTCCGCAACTTAGTAAGACTCGATTTCAAAATAAAGAATAAAAAAATAGGGCTGGGGGTGTAGCTCGGAGGTAGAATCCCCTGAGTTCAATCAATCGCCAGCACCGCAAAAAAAAAAAATAATAATAATAATGCCCCCTACTTCACCCAAAATTTTTCTTCCTCCTCACATGCTATGTGCACCTAGCGCTTATACTAGGATTAAGGCAAGGAAGGAGTTTGTGTTGTTGTTTGTTCTTATTTTTGCTTGCTTTATTCTACTTTCTTTTGGATTCCCAATATCTGGAAAAGGAACCAGCACTTGGTTGGTATTCAATAAATATTTGCTCATCAGGTATTTGTTGAATAAATGTCTCCAATACTTTTCGTTTTTTCCCCTGCAGGACATGTGCAGAAGGTAGACAGGGATAAAACTGAGAAAGAGCACACACATGGCAAAGTACACTAAACTATTGCTATGATCTATAAAGTTTTCTCAGTTAAAGGAATGCACCTTAAAAATAATAAAAATTTCCCTTATGCATTCTCCATCAGATTTCAACTATCTGCTTGACTTTCAAAGTTATCTATGAGCAACACAAGAACAAAAGAAATAAAATTACCGGCTAGCTGTGGTGGTACCCATCTGTAATCCCAGTACTTGGGAGGCTGAGACAGGAGGATCACAGGTTTGAGGACAGTCTCAGCAAGTAGTGAGACTCTCATCAACCTAGTGAGACCCTGTTTCATAATAAAAATTTAAAAACAGGGCTGGGGGTGTAACTTGGAGTAAAATGGTCTGGGTGTAATCCCCAATAGGAAAGGAGGGAGGGAGGGAGGTAGAGAAGACATTTTTTTTTCATAATCATAATAAATGAGTGAATGGTTAGTAATTACTTAATGATCATATGTATTAGAAGCGATTTGGACCATGAAATAGTATTTATGAATAAAAAATAATTAAGAAAAAATGAAAACCCTTTTTGGAAAAATATAGCCTTAGTTCTCAGATGATAATGCTTTAATAGGTAATAAATTTATGAATTTGCACAGGAGCAATGAATACAAGAGCCTGACTTCTAGTTATGCAACTTGATAATCGCTCCATTTCTCTGAAGCTTAATTTTTCTCACTGGTTTCTTTCTTTAGGCAATATACATTTACAAAGTGTTTTAAAGGCAATGTACTAGATTCTGGGACACAAAAGTGCTAGAAAGTGGTCCGTGTTCACAGCTAAGGCAAGGCATGCACTCCGCCAGTCCTCACCATCACCACCTGATAAGCTTAACCACATAGGAGCTCCCTGAGCACTCAGAGCATGCCGCTCCCTCAGTGCGCACAGGAAGGACGGGAGCTCCTCCCATTTCCAGGGCCTCTGCACGCCCTTTGTATGCTATTATGCTCCACTTACATGGCATTAAGATTCTCTGGAGGTGGCTATCCGGATACTTTCTCAGACGAAAGGGGTCTCTATGCTATACATGTAAGCTACAGAGAGATACATGGTACAAGAAATGAGCACCCTGGCAACATGTGCCTCTTCTTAAAGATGACAGAACTGAAACACACATCCGAGATGACCCTCCCTCAGAGCCAGAGTACATTGGTGTCACTGTTTTTATTATTTGACTCTCAGACTGGTTGTTTTTTTTTTTTACAGCTGAAAACAAGCTGTTGTGGTCAACTTATTTGTTGTTGATAAATCAAAGCAATGCACCTGCATGTTTAAAAAAATACAAAAGTCCCTGCCTCTCACTAATCCATCCCACCCAACAGCAACCCACTTTCACTGTGTTTGTGTGTGTGTGTGTGTGTTAATGGAGATTGAACCCAGAGGCATTCTACCTCTGAGCTATATCCCCAACCCTATTTTATTTTTATTTTGAAACAGGGTCTTGCTAGGTTGAATAGTCTCACAACTTGCTGAGGTTGTCCTCTAACCTACGATCTTCTGGGATAACAAGCATGGCCCACTTTCACCTCTTTAACTTACTGTAGTGTTTAGTGGTTACCTTCATATTTCTAGGTTATATACATTATTAGCTTCCATGTATCAATTTTAGAAATTATCTACTGATTCCTATTCATTTAGCACTAGATTCTGCCTCTTGAATTCTTGATTGGCTAATTTTAGCACTTTGCACCTTAATTTCCTGTTCTACCAACCCTATGAAGTACTTCTTGACTCCTTTACCCTACCTTTTACTTCACTTTCCTCATTCTTCTCCTTTTGAATTTTTTGCACTCGTATTTTTTTCATTTCAAGGCTGACAGAATGATATATAATCATACTGAATGTTCTATTACTGTATTATTTCTTATTAGTGTATTTCCAAAATTTTTCTAAGGACAAGAAAAACCTAGAGCACTTGTTAAAATGCAGATCCCTGAATGCCACATCTAGTGAAGCAGAATCTGAGAGAGAGAGGCCTGGATAGTCACAGTCTTAGCAAGTACTCCAAGTAATTCTTACACTCATGCAAGTTTGAGAAGCATTGTCTATGTGTTGATTTGGGGCAAGTGGGCTTTTATAATTAAATTTCCTTTTGTCTTCAGCTTTTATTTTTCTTGTGCTTCTAATTACCACTCTTGCATTGTCTGTCACAATCACATCTACAAATTACTCCAATGTCTCAGACACCATCAAAACCGGAATCCTCTTCTTACCCAAATATCTCCCTCTGGAACAGTCTTTCTCCTGCTGCAATCAGAAGGATGCTCTCTTGGCATCCTAAAATTTTGTTCCCTTGCTTCCTAGCTGAGACCTTCTGTTTTCTGAATACATGCCGTCATTTCTTTTGGTTTACTTACTCATTTTGCAGGACCAAAACTCTTAACATGTGTTCTGTAAGAATGAGCGCATGTGAAATAAATTTCTCAAGTGTCTGAAATGTTATGGCTGGCCGGGTAGAGAATTCCATGAGGAAAAAATATGTTCTCTAAAAATTCTGAAGGTATTACCCATGGTCTTGAAGCATTCAGTGGTGCCATTATGCCAGATACCAGCTTGACTCTTATCCCCTTGCAGGTGGCCTGGGCTCTCCATACTCCCTGGCCCCTGGTCACTTCTCAGGTCTTCTTCATAGTCTCCATCTTCTGAGACTGCGCAATAAAGTAATTGGGAATCTGAACATGTGGGGCCTTCAATTCTTGTATCTCTATTATCCCTTTGATAATGTTCTCTCCATTGTATCTGTTCCTTCCTTTTGAAACTCATGTTAGTCATCTGCTGAAAATCCCAGAATGTCCATGTTTCTTCCTTTTACCTCATTTTTCTGTTTCTGACATTTTGTTCTATTTCTGGTAGAATTAATTACCTTCTTTCCTAACTTGTCTCTATTAGTTTCTTAGGCTGCTCCAACAAATTGCCACAAATTTTATGGCTTACAACAGAACACATTTGGCTTACTACACCTTCTACTAAGGTTTTATTTATTTAAGCAATCATATTTTAACTTCCAAGAGCTCTGTGGCATTTCTTCATAACCTCCTCTTCCTTCTCCATGGGTGCAACAGCATTTAAGATCTCAAAATGCCTGCCGATTTCAAATTCAAGGTCTCTTCTTTCTGTTTTCTATTTTTCCTATTTAATTTCTAAGCTTTCCTTACATTAATTCATTCAGTAAATATTTACTGAACACATACATACATTATACCAAGCACTATTCTATGTACTAGGAATATAAATTCCAATTCTCTACTCTTATCTAACTTATATTCTAGTGGGGGAATAGAAGCAATGAATATGTATATACCATAGTTGGTGATATGATAAGCATTATAAAGGAAAACAAATCAGGATGCGTAAAGAGTGGCTCATGGAAGGGCAATGTTTTATACTGACTGGTCAAGGAAGATCTCTCTGTAGGTTCTGAATGAAGTGAGGGACTGGTCCAGGGGACCCTCAGGAGGAGGAACACTGTAGGCATTGAAAGGATGGGTGACGGTAGGGAACACACATGCCAGTCTGAGAAACAGCAAGAAGGCAGGATGCCAGGAGCACAGCGAGCAAAGGGAAGAGTGGCAGGCAATGGAACCAGATAGGAAGCCCCACATTCCATCCAACCAGGCCCTGTAGGTGAATGTAAATATATCAAATTTATTTTGAGTGAAATAGAAAGTCACTGAGGTTTGGAGCAGAGTCTGGATACCATTAAAAGAATGATGTGAATGCTTTATCAGAAGTAGACTAAGGGTGAAGAACCAGGAGGCTACTGCAATTGTTCAACTGAAGAAGATGGTGACATGGACCAAAGGGTAGGGGTGTAGGTACAGAAGGAACTGTCTTCTAGGTAAGTTTTGAATGTAGAGCTGCACGCATTTCAAAAGAATATGCAAATAAGCTGGATGTGAGTAAAAGTAAGAGAGGTGACAAGGATGTTTCATAGGTTATAGGTTATTATTACCAAGAAGGAGGCAAGGAGGTCAGCCAAGTCATACAACATTGGAGCATGGGATGCAGCTCAATGGAAAAGAACTTGCCTAGCATGCATCTACCTGAGGCCATGGGTTCAATCCCCAGCACCACAAGCAAAGAAATAAAAATTAGTTCACCATTACAGTTAGACAAAAGGATTTAGCTCTGGTTCTATTCTATTAAACAGTAGAGTGACCATAGTTAATAATGATGTATATTTATCCAATAATCTCAAAATAGAAGACAGGCTTTTGAATGCTCTCACTACAAAGAAAAATATTTATACTGTTGAATATGCTAGTTACTCTAATATGATCAAGACAGAGAAAGATACAAGTTGGGCAGGGATAGAAGATCAGGACTTCTGTTTTCTACATGTTAACCTTGAGATGCTTCTTGAATAGTTCAGTAGAAATACAGAGTGGAAGGCTGGATGTGTAAGTCTTGAGTTTAAACAGGAATCTGAAGCTAATGTTACAAATCTGGGAATTGTGGATGGTCTCTAATACTAAGGGTCTTAATGGGCTCACCTACAGCAAGAGCAAAAGTCAGTAAACTCTGGTCAGTGGGCCACATCGAGCCTGTTTTTATTTTTGTGAATAAGTCTTATGGAAATACAGCTATATTCATACATTGACTGCTAAATGGTAGATCTGGGCAGTTGTGACAGTCTGGTTCATAAAGCCAAATATATTTTCTAATTGGTCATTTACAGAAAATAACCCTTGTCCCAGAGGCAATATAAATAGAAAAGTGGACTAAGAATTGAGACCTGAACAACACTTCAAAGGTTAGCATTCAGGAATATGAGAAGGGACCAACGAGGGAGAATGTGAAGTAGAAGCCATCAAAATAAGATAACTAGAGACATGTTATCCAGAGACAAAAAGAGGGGAAAAAAGCTTCAAAGAAGAAAGGGACCAACTGTGAAGAGTTCTGCTAATAGATCACATGAAGTAAAAATTAAAACTGAGCCTTAAATTTGCAGCATGGAGGTCACTGGTGGCCTTCACAAAAACAGTTTGGTGAATTGTAGTGATTAAAGCCCAACTGAGGTATCCTTGGCCATTTATTTGGTTTATATTTAAGAATAAGAAATTAGGAAAACTGAGCAGGACTCCTTTATACCTGGAATAAGCTGTGGAAGGGTCAGCTTCCTGTGTAGAGGTGCAAGTGCCCGGCCGGCTGTCCCACTGCCCTCCCCACACTTCCTGGGCACCTCGGGAGCCCAGACTCTGAGGCTCTCCTAAGCAGTTCCATGCCTGCCTTTGGGAGAATTCCCCTCTGCACATCTGCCCTATCTGGGGCCTCCTCCTGCTGCCTCATTGTATCTATCCATCTTCTAAAAACCTATTTTATAAAATATTTTGAAATCCCAAGCTCGATGGCTACTTCTTTGTTGTTTCAGGATCACCCTTTCTTACCTTTACTATCACTTTAATATTCATTAGGAGGAGGTAAGATAAATGATTATAGTTACTAGGTCCTGTTATCTTGGTATTCCATTACTGTCAAAAATCAGGCTGTACACCTGGACAAAAATTAATGAATTCTATCAGGCCCATCAACATCCACAAGATACAGCCAGTATCAAAACTTTCTCTTTGCTTTAAATTAGACTTTATTCTGTCATTTTGCAAGCGATCTACTTCTTTTTCTCATGTTGCTAAAAATTTATTACTGGTACTAGCAAGTGAGAAAGCTGAAGGAAATGTGAAACCTCTATCCTGTATTATGCATACACACCAAATGGCTACATTGATGCCAAGCACCAACATACTATTTCACACTGTTACTAAAACCATTTATAGAGATTCTTCCTGGAATTTCTATAAAGCTAGCTGTGTTTTATTTTCTGATAGAATTAAGAAACTTAAAGAAGTTTAAAAATCAATTTCAATAAAACTGTCTCCTCTCTTCCATTTAGAGCATAAGATTTCTATTTCATAGTACTTAAGAAAATTAAGCTGTTACAAGAATTGAGGACCCCCAAATCAACTAAATCTACTTTTTCTATATTTATACAGTATCCAGTATGTCCTACTATGTCAATTCCAGTACTATGACCTAGGTCAACTTGAAATTTAAAAGGTTACAGGAATTTATTCATGGAAAGTTTTATTAAACTCAAATGTATAGCTCATTCAATGACATGTTCCACCTATTACTCAAATGATGTACTTAAAGAAAATAGTCATTTCAACATAAGCCTGTGTTTACTGTAAATGATAAAGCAAATTAATAAAGAGCTGCATGATTCATTCTCGGTCTACCTAAAAGTAACTAGCATTATTCATGCCACTGTTTCTCTAAATAAGCCAGTCATCTAATCCACAGTAACAAAAATCCAAATTATGTAAAGCGTAGTTTTTCTCTATTAAGAAAAGTTTAAATATAAAATTTTACTAATACAAAACAAAACAGTTAAGTCATTAGGTGTATTGACATGAAATGGTAGGTCTCTGATCCCATGTGAACAAGTCTAATTTCATTATGGTTTTACAGTTAAAGACCACAAAAGGAGATAGCGCAATATCCACCTCAGATTTTTCTAGAACTTTAATATTCACATTGTCAAGTATTCCAAAAGGCAATAAAATAAGTGTTCTAATTTGTTAAACCAAAAGGCCCCTTGTTTAATGTAATGCTTGTGTTGAGCTTAAACATAGTTTGGGAAATGATTATCTGGTCCAATCTCCTCACTCCATGATTTAATGAAAGGAGATGTGGAGACGGGAGGTGACACTGGCCCCTGCAGTGAGTCACTGGCAGGACCAGGGCTGGCACCAAGAAGACCTGATGAGCCTGGATGCTCTTTCCCCTATACCATCCTGTCTCACTTCCATACAGTTCCTACAAAGTTCAACATCAACTTAAAAAAAGAAGAACTATATCAGTCATTCATTCATATTCTTCTTAGTGGCAATAAAGAGAAAGCATTTACACAGATGAAGCTCAAAATGTTATATCTCCCACTATACTGGTACTTCATTGACTTGGGATACATTTGGGAATGTGGGAAATGCTTCTGCTTCAACTGAACGATTTTTTGCCCTGTAGTGTTACACGCATGTTTCTCTCTTACACCCTCATACTGCTTACAGACACATTTTGAATTTGTGTCTGTCTTTTAAAATAATCTGACATATATTATTTTGTACCTACTTATGGGGTACAATATTTTAATTCAATACAAGTATACAATGTGTTACTGATCAAGTCAGGGTAGTTGACATTTCCTAAAATCCTCAAATATTATCATTTATATGTTGGGAAATTTCAAACCTACCTTCTAAGTTACGTGTGACCATCTTCACAAGGAGCAATAAGCTCATTATTTTCCCCTCACCCCACTCACCCTCAAGCGGCTTCCTATCCTGTCCTACTCCACGCAGCAAGCAGTCCTGGGCCAACACTGCCATCTGGTGGCAAGTTCAAGAATTGTTTAATTCAACACCTTCCAATTGGAATCTCACCATTTGGACCCTCCCCCAAACCACACTCCCCTTTCTTCTATTTCTTGTCCATTTAAGTCAGTAAAATCTTTTCTTCTTCCTCTTTTCTGCCTTGTTCACCCAACTGAATGAAAAATATACTTTGTTTATGGCATTTTAGTTACAGGAAAATCATGAGTCTGAAGTATATTTGCAGTTAAAGAAACCAACCACAACCAGAGGCCAATGTAGCCTAGAAAGGCCCCCTAATAGAGATTTTGTCCCAGTAGACTGTTAGAATCTCTATTACTCATTCAATGCCTTCTGGGAATACCAGAAGGACCTTGAAGATCACTTCAAGGCAAAATTCTTTTTCTAGCAGAAGAAACTATCCTCATGAGAAATAAATGTAGCAATCACTTGCTCAACAGCAGGGGGGACGGGGAGGGAGAGAGAGAGAGACTGTGTGTGTGTGTGTGTGTGTGTGTGTGTGTGTGTGTGATCGGCAGACAGAGAATTAAGACCTAGGACACCCCATTCCAATCCAGTGACTGGCCAGCTACAATGTTAAGCTCCAGGTTCCTCAACACTGTTTTTTCTCAACCAACATTCAAGAAAATTATTTTTTAGTGTTTTTACATACTCTTTAATTAGTTATATTGATATTATGAATTTCTTGTGGGCAAGTCCCAAAACCTTGTTTGTACCATACCTACACCAAGTGTGCTAGACACTTTTATTTATCAACTATTCTGTTGCCTATTATTAATTACTGTACCTACTGAAAATCTAGAATATTTTCATCATATGATGCAGTAGACCTAGTAGATGTACTTTTATCTGCTTAAAAAGCTAACTGCCAGCAGGGTGTGGTACCCCACGAATGTAATTCCAGTGTTTGGGAGGCTGAGACAGAAAGACAGGCCTTAGCAACTTAAGTGATGCTCTCCACAATCTAGCAAAACCCTGTTTCAAAATAAAAAATAAAATAGAGCTCAGGGCATGGCTCAGATAGAATGCCCCTAGCTCAATCTCCAGCACAAAAAAAAAAAAAAAAAAAAAAAAGCAGTAATAATACTGTAATCTTTTGGAACATAATCCATTCAGAAATGTGAGATGTTTTGGTAAAAGATTTCTTAACAAAACCTGATCAGTCTTGAGCAAACCAGGATGGGGGAGGGGGGGCTGTAGCATAGAGGGGCCGAAAAACCAATTTTGAAGAAAATAGAAATTTTAGTACCAGTTATATTTTAATGAGTTTCGGCAAGCTCTGTTCTCTCTCCCATAAAAATAATCCTCAACTGCAACTCAAGTAGGATAACTACAAACATTTTATAAATTTCAGTTATCAATGATTACAGACATTAGTAACAGTAATTTATATTCTAGGCCTTGTGACTAATAACTTTAAACATACGTAATACGTCATTTTTGCAGCCTTATTTTACAGAGGAGAAAATCCAAGGTTTAGCAAGTTAAGAAACTGGCCCAGGTCAGGCTTGGTGGCACATGCCTGTTATTTCAGTATTTGGGAGGCTGAGACTGATTGATTACGGGTTGAAGGTCACCCTCAGCAACTGAGCAAGACCCTCTGCAACTCAGTCAAGGCCTGTTTCAAAATAAAAGTAAAATAAAATAGGGCTGGGGGTGTAGCTCAGAGGCAGAACGCCCCTAGGTTCAATCCCAGTACCACTAAAACAAAAACAAGAAACTCGCCCAGGTTGGGGGTCACAGCACTGAACGGTGAAGAATCTTAAGACTCCAGCTTCGATGCAAAAGCCTCCTAGCAGGTGCGGAGGGCGCTCGGAGGACTTTGTACAGACATCACCGCTGCCCCCGGAGCTGTGAAGTCAATGGGGTGTGAAAGCAAACCAGCCCACCCCGCTGTTCTCACTTCACAGTCCACACGCCGCGCCCGCGGGGGTGCACAGGAGCGCGCGGGGCGGGCGGCGCGGGTCCTCGCGCTCTTAGCTGGCCAGCGCAGTGCCCGGCGACTCGCTCCACGCTCGGGGCCCGTTCACCGGGCGGCGAGGCTCGGGATTCCGCTCGGGCGCAACCCTGAGAGCCCGGCGCGCGTTCCCGAGGGAGGCCGGCGTCTGCAGCGCTGCGGGGGCCGGGCACAGCCCCGGGAAGCCGCCCACGCTCGGCAGGGCGGTTGGCTCCGCTGGGCTCGGGGTCCCCATGCCCGGGCCGGGGTCGGGGTCGGCGTCCCGCGGCCCCCGCGTGCGGGATGGTGGCCCGGCCTCCCCGGCCGCCCCGCGAGCTACTCACTGAAGAAGACGCGGTAATCGGGCGTGTGCGGCTGGCCGCGCTCCTCCGTGCGGTACAGGGCCATGGCGCGGCGCGGCCCGGGCAGGCCGGGGACAGCAGTGGCCCCCGCGCGCCACCCCCGGCTCGAGCGCAGCAGCGGCAGCAGCGCGCGCATGGCAGGCGACCGGCGGGACCGAGCGGGCGGGCGGGCGGAGGTGCAGGGGCCCCGTCTGCCCGGCCCGGCCCAGCCGCGCGCGGGCGCCCCCTCCCGCCCGGAGTCGGCACTGCCAGCCTGGGGCCGGGAGGCCGAAGTTCAGAGGAGCAACACTAGGCCCACCTGGTAGAGGAGAGCTCGCTGACGCTCGTTCCTTCCTGCCTTCATTTATCCTGCTCCATATTTACTATCATAATATGTTTTTACAACCGTAATATACTTAGAGTGATTACCCTGTGCCAGACTGCTCTATACCCTACCCAACGTAGAGACCAATGTGCACACGCACAAAGGCATCACTGTAAGACATGACGGGCTTCCTTGTCAAAACCTGACCTTGACACCGACTCAGAGCAAAAATCCGTAAGTCATTTCTTCAAATGCCATCTCCTCCACGAAGCCCTTTCCTGTTCAACCCAAGTAGAGGTGACTTCCCAGAAACCGCATCCTCTACTGCCTCCCATGCATAGCACTTAGTCCGGAGGCCACAACTAACTTTAAGCTCGTAGCCGTTATTCTGGGTGGCCATGGACCCATGAGCAATTGGGAGCCATACTACTGTAGAAGAAGGGGAGAATGAATGTCTGAGAGCAATCAACAGTCGGCCAAAAATAATCGGTTTCTTTTCCTACAGACCATCTCTCTGGGGAACCTCTAGGCCATTGGAAAGGACTAAAATCTCTACAAGGTTTCTGCTCCAACTGTCAAGGCTCATGTTCTTCCCTACTGGCACTCAGGTTCTTTCAGAATCTGCAGTTTTAATGAGATAGTTAAAATGCGAAGCCTGATCTACACAGCTTCCAGAAAGGCTCTCTCGGAGAGATCACTAACCATTTACACTCTCTACTTCGACTATGGGTCCTAAAACATTTTTGTCAACACTGGTAGCTTTGTAATGTGTCAATTTGACTAGGCCGAACTGGCAGGCAGACTCTCCCATAAATAGGGGAAACTTTTGTGCATTGATATATCACTGTGGTTGTATAATTTTATTGTTTATGCGGGGAAAAAAGCTTAATTGTTCGATTAGCCTTTGAAGATCAGATGGTCCACATCCCGTGGACAGTTTCACTTTTTCAGAGAATCTTGATTATTGTTGAGAACATTTTGTCTGGTTTTATTTTTAAGCAAATGCCCTTTCTAATTTTCATTTTAAAGAACTTTACTTACCTCCTTCAACACCCATGCCTGTGCTAACTTAATGAACAAAACTTAAATTCTCAGAGGCCCTATTTGAAAAGTTTCTGAATACCTAATTTAAAATATAAAAATTCTTTTAAAAACATATGTAGCTATTAAGTAGAAATGAATTTAGCTCCCAGTTTTAGGGCTTTTTAATATAAATAGGATGAGTTCCCAAATGAGGCAACAGTTCACTGGAAATAATTTCCTTTGTAGTCTATAGATCTTATCTACCATTCCATACCTGTATGATTATTTAGTGGGGTGGTTTTTGTGTGTGCATGTAAAAATTATTGAAAAGATCCCTTAACCCAAATACTAGGACATAACTCTGGGTACCTTGAATTAAGAAAAAATATATATTTGGTCCAAGTGAAAAGAATTTCAATAAGCCTGATACCTCTCACCATCTGACAGAGAATAAAAAATGTATTTCTCAAACCTCAATATTGATGGCTCAGCCTCTGAGATATCCAACAGTAAGCTGTGAATCTTTCTTATTATCTGAAGTGACATTGTTTTAAAATTTTTTTCCTAACTTTTCACTATCAGAGGAATCCCCCAAAATTGATTTAAGGCAATTCATAACCAGGTACTCTGTGGACTGACACCACTATGACTCCTTGGATAATCAGAACAAGCCAGGACTTAGAGAATATGAAAAACAAAACAAAAACCAAAATAAAACAAAAAATTGGCTATGTGGTGCATTACATTCCTCTTTAAGACTACCAAAATTAAAGAGCAAATAAAAGATGTATCGATAAAGGATACATCTTTTATTTGCTCTTTAATCTTAATTATCTTTTAGAAATGTTTTTCCTCCTCACTTTAAAAGAGATTTTGATACAGCTTTCAATGAAATAAATAGTTGAAGAAGCAGACTTGCCCACCAAATAGAGATATAGTTGGTTGAGAGATGAGAAATTAGTTTAATTCCCCCTTGTCTAGGAAAAAAACAGGGGGGCAGTGGAAATTCTTTTCAGACTGATTTTATCTAAGTGAAAATAAGCTCATGTCCTGAGGCCCATAGTCCTCTTAAAAGTAGAAAAGAAAACAATCAAGTTGTTTTTAACCAAGTCTCAATGATTTGCAGAATATATTTTGTACTAAACTTTCAATCTTTCGATTATTCACTAAATTGGATATAATAAAATTTATCCATCATATAGGAATCACATGTGATTTAACTACATATTGTTAAATGGCATGAGAAAAACACAAAGTTTTGCTTGATTAAGTATTATTACTGCTTCCAGGCTAAAATAATCATGAGAAATTTCAGCTCCAAATGACACATAAATCCCTTGTAATATTATAAATATAGTAATCATGGTAATACTCTAATTCAATTCAAGGGTTGAGCTACTAAATTGGTAATAATAGGTCCTGGACAAAATCTAATGAGACAACCCATTTTCTCTGCCCACTTTCTAGATTTTCCCTTTAGGCCTTGAGCAGAGGGAATTAATTTTGTTTTTAAATGATTTAACTATAGAACTCGTATTTTTTCTCTTTTGTACATATTCTAATTACATGCAATAATGGATTTCAAATTGGATTCAAAAGTACCCTGGGTTCTAAAGGCAATTCCTTGAAATAGATTTCATGTAATCCATTGCAAGAAAATGTGGACAGGATTAATTTATATTAATACCCAGACCAGAAAAAAAAAAAATCCCAGTCTCCCCAATAATACAGAATAGTTTCATAATTTCAGTTGATCATTTTGTAATAAGAACTATTAGAATCTTTTTAATATGCTTTTATTTGTGCATTATCAGTATTAGAATCTTATAGCTGAAGAAATTTTCTTATTTAAAAGTATATTTTTAAGCTTGGCACAGTGAAGCATGCTTGGAAGGCTGAGACAGGAGGACTGCAGGTTCGAGACCAGCCTCAGCAACTTAGCCAGACCCTGTTTCAAAATAAAAGAATAAAAACAAAAAGAGCTGGGATTGTAGTTAAGGTATAGATTGTTCCTGGGTTCAATCCCCAATACCAAAAAATATATGTTTTCCAAAAGAGGACTCTTCCTTTCCAGCCCACTTTTATTTAACCTTTCATTCATTGAAGTAAAATTACTAAAGATGTACTATTTGTCAGGAAGTAGGATAATAACTGGATATATAACAATGAAAAATAGGGAAATCATCTGCTTTGTGGTAACTGGTATCTTATGAAGGATTCAGGCATTAAAGAGATAATCAAATAAATCTATTAAAGAAATAGAGACTGAACTGCCATGAAGGAAAATATAGGAAGCTATGGAAAAGAATAATATGGAGACTTGATTTGGACTAAGGATAGCAGATAACTAAAGGAAAAATAAGAGATAATGGGGGGGGGGAAGTGCCCCAGGGAAGAAAATATGCAAAAGTCCTGAGGCAACATTTGTCTGAGAAACACTTCCAACAAAACATTTGCCAAAATAGATGAAATTTATATTTGTCACATGCTGAATTCTCTAGGGAGAAGTAGACCCCAAGACAGGGTATTTATTAAGGAGTATCCTTGTAAACAATAGCTGTAGAAGGCAAAAAAAAAAAAAAAAAAGATTCAGAATTTGGCAGATGGAGAAGTACAGTTGCATCACAACCTCAAATGACAGCTTTGGCTGACCCTCCTGGGATCATTAGAAGTGAATGACTGATCAAAAGTGTCTCCTGATGGGTCAGAATGGGGCTTTTATAGCCCTCCCTCCTTCATATTAGTCATTGGATGGAAGTCATTCTCGGAAGGTGGTTTTACTGTGGAGGTGATTCCTGAGGGTACTTAGATGGAAACTTTCTACTGATTTCATTCCATGCTGCTGAGAAAATAAAGATCTGAGTGATACATCCCCATGCCCATCACAATATACAATTTAATAAAAAGGTTTATAGAGCAATACAGAGAAAATGATCCAATAACCAAATAAAGATAAACATAGGGAATTCACAAAAAATCACGAATTATCAATAAATACTACACTAAAACATGTTCAAGCATCATTGACAACAAGGAAAATGAAAATTGGAATGAGAAGACTTTTTGGTTGTGTGTGTGTGTGTGTGTGTGTGTGTGTGTGTGTGTGTGTGTGTGTGTATGTGTGTGTGTGTGTGTGTGTGTTACTGGCGATTGAATCCAGGGGCATTCTACTACCTCTGAGCTACACCCCTAGCTCTTTTTATTTTTTATTTTGAAACAGGGTCTCACTAAGTTGCAGAGGGCCTTACTAAGTCTCTGAGGCTGGCCAAGAATCTGTAATCTTCCTGTCTCAGCCTTCCAAGTACTGGGATTACAAGTGTGTGCCACCACACCTGGCTGACTTTCTGTATTTTTGTTTTGTTTTTGTGCATTGAGTTGGAAAAACTTTAATAGTTGATATGTCCATGATGGAGGAAGGTTGAATCACATCACTGTTGCTTATCCTGGGACCTGGACAATGGGCCCCCTCAAGGTGACACAACTTCCTCAGTGAAGGGGTATCCCTGTAAGACAGTGTATCAGAGTTTACACAATACAGTGAAATTTTCACACTGGAGAGAGAGAAGAAAAACCCTATTAATTGGAATGATTGATGCAACTGTCTACAGTTCAAGAGAAAACAAAAACACTTCTATAGGGGTTTTGTCGTAAATACATCTCAAATCCTAGCTGTCTCCTATTCCCTGGTCCAGCCATTTCCAGGAGATACAATGTTTTTACTTGTTTTATCCCCCAAAGAACTTACATGTGTTTACATATAGTTAACAAATGCAGAGAAACATCTTCAAAGCTTGTCACAATATTTTAGCACTTTTTCTTTCTTTCTTTCTTTCTTTTTTTTTTTTTTTGAGATACTAGGGATTGAACCCAGGGGCATTCTATCTCCCACCCAGCCCTATTGTTTTATTCTTTTATTTTGAAACAAGGTATCACTAAGTTGCAGATGGCCTCACTAAGTAGCTGAGGCTGGCCAGGAACCTGTGATGCTCCTGTCTCAGCCTCCCAAGTACTGGGATTATAAGTGTGCACCACCACTCCTGGCTCAGTTTTTACTTATTTATTTTTTATTATTTTGAAACAGATTTTTGCTAAGTTGCTGAGGGTCTCACTAATTTGCTGAAGCTTGCCTCAAACCTGTAATCCTTCTGTCTCAGTCTCCCGAGTACTAGGATTACAGGCATGTACCACCATGTCCAGCTATTTTAACCCATGTGTTGGTGTGTGTGTGTGTGTGTGTGTGTGTGTGTGTGTGTGTGTGTGTGTGTGTGTGTCTACCTCCAAGCTCTACTTCCTAGGTTGCTGAGAGTCTCCGTATCTTGCTGAGGCTGTGATCCTCCTGTCTGAGCCTTCCAAGTACTGGGATTACAGGCACTATGGCAACTTTATTTTTTTTTTCTTAATTTTATTTATTTTTTTCAGCACTGGGGATTGAACTCAGGGGCATTCTACCTCCGAGCTATACCTCCAGCCCTATTTTTTATTCTTTATTTTGAAACCGGGTCTCACTAAGTTGTGGAGTGCCTCACTAGGTACCTGAGGCTGGCCGAGAACCCAGATCCTCCAGTCTCAGCCTCCCAAATGCTGGGGTTACAAGCGTGTGCCACCACGCCCAACTCCAACTTTATTTTAACACTTTAAAAACTGAAGATGGTCTGTAGGTCTTCCAGCAAATGATGCTTTTAAATCTAGCTAAACATTTTCTGAGCCTTCTAATAGTAAACTAGTTGCTGAACTTCACTCAAACCCACGTGTACAACCTTTTCTTTTGAAATCAGCTTGACACTCATGCAGAAGCACCATCACCCACCCCTACCCCCACCCCCAATTAAACAGAAAGCAAAGGAAGAGGAGAGGATGAAAAGCATTCTTCCCTGGATGATTCTAATGAGCAGCAAAGGAACATTATAGACAAATCATGTAGTGACTTATGAGCCTTTAAAAAAGGATTTGGGAATTTATCCCATATATAATAGGAAGCCAGTAAGGGGTTTTGAGTGGGCATGCCAGGATTTAGTTTCTGCATTTACAGCCTGGCTGTAAAGTACAAGTTTAGAATCTTGGGGCCTGCTTAGGAGGCTGTTAAAAAAAAATCCAAGCAAGATGCAATGAGTTCTTGGTGGCAGCAGGAGCAATGGGAACAGACAGCTCTCCTGTGGTCACTGGGCTAATGGGAAAGATGGAGAGGCTGAAATAGAAAAAGATTCCCAGGAAGGAGGACAGAATAACCCCAGCACACAGGGAACACAGGAGATCTGTTGTTGTTGTTCTGGGGATGGAACCCAGGGGTATTCTACCACCGAGCTACAGCCCTATTTTAGCATTTTTAATTTTTATTTTGAAACAAGGTCTCACTAAATTGTAGAGGCTTGTCTTGAACCTGTGATCCTCCTGTCTCAGCCTCCCAACTACTGGGATTACAAGCGTGCTCCACCATGCCTGGCTTAAACACAGAAGATTCTAAAGAAAGGAGAAAGGTATCTGTCTATAGAGGTGGGGAAGAAGGAATTAAGAGCTATGAATCTGAAAGAATATATGTTAATAGGAAAATAGAAATGAAGTTAGCAATGTGGTGATAGCCTGCAATTTGGAGGCCTTAAAATAGTAGTGGTCTATAGTGAGTACCAGTTAAGGAAAAATTAAAATGTTTGTGCACATTTGTTAAAAAACTAAGTTACATCTTTTAAAAATTTTATTAGAAGAATCAATATCTGCTGCTATATTTAAGTAGTAGGTTATTTCCCATTTATTGAAAAATTTTTCTTTTGTTCTAAAATATCAAAATTACATCACTGATTTGCTTAGTGGCATCTGGTGTGACATAATATATTTGAACAGGTTTTGTAGTTGAAGAAGACACTTCTGAAACTAGTTTTTGTGTCTTTTTTGATTTATCTTCTAAGCTACTTAATTATGAAATATAATTTTTCACCAGATGTGGTGGTACACACTTGTAATCCCAGTTCTTAGGAGGCCGAAATAGGTTTGAGGCCAGTCTCAGCAACTTAGACATACTTATTTAAAAATAAAAAATAAAATAGGATTGGGGGTGTACCTCAGTTGTAGAGTCCTATAAGTTCAATCTCCAGTAACCCCCCCCACACACACATACAGTTTTTCCCCATAGAGACACAATATTATATTCATTGTGGTAAGATACTTTCCTGTTGCAGAAGAGACAAAGATCAATACCTCTAATGTAAAAAAGTAAGCCATAACTAACATATTGTGAATTAAAGGACTTTCGTGGCAGTTTCCATAAATTTTATATGGAAAATGACTCTCCTCAGTCCTGGCCTCAAGTTAAAATTCCCTAAGGAGAGGTCTCCCAGAGGTTGGAATCTGCACGTTTAAGGACCTGGAGCAAAGGAGCAACCCTTCCATATTTTATTCTTACTCAGCTGTAGAAAATGACTTCATGTTTGGACCGAGGATCGAGGATCGTGGTTCCTGTGTTCAGCTCTTCTCATCTAAGACCTAGCAGGGTTCATCACTGCCTGTTGTGTTGATGCCAACTAAGACCCTCCTTGCCTGCCATGTGAGCCAGGAAGTCCATCAGCAGCAGGCTGTGGGCAGTCTGAGCTGTCCAGAACTGAGCTTGGCCTCATTGGAGGGAAGACAAAGGACAGTGGGTAACGGAAGTGACAGGAAGTCCTTGCTCACAAAGTCGAGCAGACCATTCCCCCTCAAGGATAGCTGTCCACTGTCCTTTAGCTTCGAGAAGAGATGGTTGGGCATGCAGTGGTCTTTAGTGATCGTTTTAGGATAGTATGAAACCAGCTAGAATATTAATGCAATGAATAATTCTAGAATGTATACATTTTAAAGCTCTGACCTAATTCTAATATGCATGCTTACAAAATATATCTACCTGTTGTAACATATGTATATGGAATATTATTTATCATATATCATTTTATTTTATATATTTTTCACTTTCTCTTAAAAATTATTTGGTTCTAATCTTTACTATAAAAATTATATCAAATTAACTAGTCTACTCGGACCCTTCCTGTATGGCTTCAAGGTCACAGTGCCATAGACTTGATCAACAGACAACTTGAGAAAATCAACTACTACCACATGCCTTTAACAAAGAAAACATAATGATAACTGATTAGCCCTATTTAATGAAATTGTCTTTCTTATTATTTAATTTTAATCCTAAAAAGGTATATAGAGATGGCTGAACTAAGGTGGTTTCCTTATAACTTTTTGAAATCTATACCTGGTCATTAGCTATAATTATTCCTAACTCCCATTAACCTTCCAATCACTACTGTTACTGATCATTAGGAAAGTTAAAATTGCCACATTCTAGGAATGAAGCTTGATTTTTCCCTCAGACACTGAAGAAAAGAGATGATGATAAAGTTTTCAATTCTATTTTTAACAACTCTCAAATGAGAATGTATGCCTCATTTACAGCAGTCAGAGTTATTTCAATGATCTTGCCTTGCTCAAAACATTTCAGGTAGTCTTTTCTTGGAAATACCTTCTGAGTAGGTTATCAGCCAATTTAAAAATATCGGTTGCATCACATCATAATGACATCTCATTTTAAACTAAAAAATGTTATTACCTAGTATAATCATATGTCTTTTCCCTGTTTTTATCTCCAAATGACCTTTAGTTCTTCTGAAAAACTAAGTTCTTTAGAGGACAAAGATTTATCATTATTGAGAATATTTAAAAAAAAAAAAAAAAAACACCTTAGGTTCTGGGCGGGGAGGAGGGGCAGGGATAAAAAAAAAAAAAACTATCCATAGATGGTTGCTTTTTTTAAGTTTTCAAAATAACTTCAACTTTCTCATTTATTTATATGACCTTCTGTATGGATTATAAGTCCTGTTAGGAGAGGGTTCAGAATGGTCAGGACCCCAGTGCCTTTCCACTGCCACAGTGAGTGCTGGGAATCACCCTGACACCTGACCACACTGCTTAGAGAACACTAACAGGAACCCTGAGCCTCTGTCTGTAATCAGCCTCTTATGTCATCCTTAGTTCAGAGGAGCAGAATGACTTGTCTATTGAGGTTGTTTTGTATTGATGCTGGTTTTTTTTTTTTTCTCTTTTTCTTTTAAGCAGCAATGAAATCACTCCTCAGCTCTTTCATCATTTTCATTTCTTTCTTTTTTATTGTTGTTGCTCAATGACCTCAGGTTTTTAGAGGAGTTCTCATGATGGCATGAATTCTTCCACAAATTAGCAGTCTAAACCTAGGATAAACATTTGCTTCTCAGAGATCCGAGAAAATCTTTTGACTTTTTTTTTTTTTTTTTTTTTTTACTATTAAGAGTTATCATGAGAAAGAATAAAATGAATGGTTGTATTCTTTTTCCAAAACTCCAAGTCTGTCTGAAGGGTCTACTGACCAAGGATGAACGAACTTTGCTTGTTGGGTATTTGGACTTAGCAGGAGGAGAAAGAGATAGGGATAGGGATAGAATTGTATCTATATCCATAGTAGTTTCTCAAATATGAACTGGCATCTCCGTCATAGCTCCTCTGTTGAGTCTCTTAACCTGGAAGCCACTGATATTACCTCCCTCATTGACATCTACAGATGGTGAGAGAAATGAATTACAGAGTTTTGGGCATACACGCAACAACATGATTTACAAATGAATATTTTCTGATGACAACACAGGAGCATGATGGGCAGCAGAGGGAAGCCAAGTAGAATGCTCTTTGAAAGGAAGAAAGCGAGCAAGCATAATGAGACTGGTTTATATTAGCAAATTAGAAGTTAATCATACTAAAAAAAATCAGATGTGAGATTCTTAATATCAAATCTAGCACTTGGTGGGCTACATTAGAATATATATTGATCACTTCATTGAAAAAAAACCTGTCAGCTTGACCTTATCAAAATATGTATTTCAGTGAAGACATGAACTGGCTACATTTTTCACATAGTTACAATTTTTTTCTATTTAGACACTGGGAATAAAAATGGGTTACAATGTATTTAAAGGTGGAGACTTCTTTCTTATATATTGACATCCAGAGGAAGATTCTAAACCATGGCTTTGAAAAGAAATATGTTGCAAAAATGTAAAAGTATATTGTACAAAAACTTATTCAACTTTCAGGTATGCCATTTTATATTTCAAAGAACATAAAATCTCATGGAAAGAAGAAATACAATATGTAGTACTTATTACAATTAAAAACCATAAGATCTTGAATATTTCAGTGTATTAAGTCATAAGAGAATAAATATAATTTTTATTTTTCTAATACACAGCTCACCAAGGAAGCTTGTTTCCCCTAGGTTCAAATCTTGAACACATAAAGAATTGTTAATGGCTGCTATTTAGATCAGTGTGGAGGTTCCTCAGAAGACTGGATTAGAACCACCATACGGGCCCAGCCCTACCACTCATTGGTATCTTTCCAAAGGAATTGAAACCAGAATATTATGCATATTCATTTTTATAGCAGCACAATTCACAATAGCCAAATCATAGAACCAGTGTAGGTGCCCATCAACAGATGAATGGATTATGGAATTTTGGAATAGACACGCAATGGAATTCTACTCAGCAATAAAGAACAAAATTATGTCATTTGCAGGAAAATGGGTGGACCTAGAGAATATTATGCTAAATGAGATTAGTCAGCTACAGAAAGTGAAGGGTCATATGTTTTCTCTCATATGTGGAAGTGAGGAAGAAATCAGATATAAGAGGGACTTTAGATAACGGAGGAGAAACCCCAGTCGGGGCATGGAGAGGATTTAGGGGAGGGAAGTGAATGGAGAGAGGGAGATTTGATGAAGGAAATACTTCAGTTGCAGATACACAGAATTATCAATGCCAATCTCGGGATCATGTATGGGGGACGGGAGGGAGCAGGGTGAAATCTGGGGCGGGGGGCTCATCAAGAGCTGTGTGCATGTATGTTCATCTCTATCATCCTGAACTTCATTATGCTGTGTGATTACAATGCACCAATAAAAGTATATTTAAAAAAAAGAGTTGCTAATGTTTATCAGTAACACTGAACTCTGCCTCCTTTGCAGCTGGTGAACTTTGCTAAAGGGGCTGGATGTGATAATCATAATCCACAGCTATAAGTATGGTGACCATTCCATTTGTTGGTCCTTATTTAGTTCAATGGAAAACTCACAGTTTTGTCATTTCATATGGCTCTAGAATTAATCAACAGGCCCAGGGTCACCGAGGAGAGTTCAGCAAAGGGACACTTTACAAGGATGTGGGCAGGGTTATGGCAAATTAACCAGGGATAATTACTCATCTCACTTTAGCTATAGCAAGGAAGTCTATTCACCCATTGGCCTAAAGAGATAAGGAAGAGAGCAGTTACTGACACCTAGTTTGCTGACAGGAGCTTCCCATACCCGTGGTGGGCTTCCAGGAGGCAGTACCCTCAAGGAGGGGCTCAGGATGGCATCACTCTAGCCTCAATCTCCACCTGCTTTCTTCTCTTTTGCTGTGTCACCCATTCACTCAACAAATGGAAGGTAAAGATAGACTGTTTATATAGTCCATAAAAGTAAGCCTCCAGGGGTATAAGGCATGGTAGGGGATGATGGATGAATCTGTCCAGCATGGTTAGCTAACTGCCTTTCTGCTTAAGCATCCCCCTCCCTAACAAAGCCACACCACATTCCATCATTAACTTCCTAGTGTAGAAACTAACATTATAATTTCCCTCTTTTGCTCAAAATTCTTCAGTATATCCTAGTTGCCTAATGAATTAAATTTAAACTTAGCGTGTAACTCCATCACCACCTTGCTCCAATCTCCCTCTCCAAACTGATTTCTGTGGAGTTCCCTACATGTGTCGGATGTGACACTCAGACTACAAGAAGCACCACTCCAAACACTTCCCACTATCTCTGCTCTTGCTCTTCTTAGCCTAAAGGAAAGAGTATTCCTTTCTTTCCTTCTCTTCTATGAGAACCTCACTATATTTTAAGGCATTGCTAAAAAGCCATCTGCTCTGTGGAACCTTTCCTGCACCCTGAGGCAAATAGAATCACTCCTTCCTTTTGAATGTAATCCTTTTGTTTCTTCCCCTCAAATGGATGGGAGGCACAATACTAACTCCCTCCTTCTCTCCCCACAACATGTTCCTTCTCAATAAATGGCCATTTTACCCTCTAAGTGGCTGAAGCAAAAACGGTTTTTTTCTTGGCTTCTTTATTCCTCCCACTTTTGTCTTCAGCATAGATCCAGAATTCAGCCCCCCTTAACTGCCATTGCTGGTCTAGACACTATCCAGTCTCCTTTTCTCCAGCCCTTATCTACTACGTGTCATCAATGCAAAACCAAGAGCTACCCTTTTAAAGTCTCAGTGAGAGCATGTCACTCTCCTGTTCAGCATTGTCCAGTGGCTTCTCATCTCATTCAAAGTCAAAGTCTCTCCAGAACATCCCCAGGTCCTACATGATAGGATCCTCTCTCCCACACACTACTTCCCCTACATTATTCCCTTTTCATGATTCCTGTCTATCTTGAACCATTCCAGTGATATTTGTCTCATAGCTCTTGCTAGAACCATGAAGCCTGTTACGGTTTGGATCTGGAATACTCCCCCAAAAGCTCATATGCTAGATAATGCAGCAGTGTTCCAAGGTGAAGAAAGTGGGTTATAAGGACTCTGATCTCATCAATGAATTAGTCCACTTGATGCATTGATAATTTAAGTGAACATACTGGGTGGTGGTGAAAATTATAGGCAGGTGAGACATGGCTGGAGGAAGTAGGTCACTGGCGGTGTAGCCTTGGGGACTGTATCTGTCCCTGACCCCTTCCTTTCTCTCTCTCTCTCTCTCTCTCTCTCTCTCTCTCTCGCTCTCTCTCTCTCTGGCTCCCTCATTCCCTCCTTCTCTCTTTCCTGGCTGCCACAAGCTGAGCAGCTTTCTTCTGCCATGCCCTTTGCTATGTTTAGATATAGAATGTCCCCTGGAAGAGCTCATATATTGATGTTCAGAGTTGACATAATTAAGTCATGAGGACTGTAATCCCATCAGTGGATAAACCCATTATAATGGATTTACTGGGTGGTAGCCTGTGCAGGTGGGGTGTTGCTGGAGGAGGTAGGTAACTGGGGATATGGCCTTGGGGATGGTCCTTGTGTCCTTGAATCCCCTTGCTTGCTCTCTCTTGATGTGAGAGCAGACCCTTGCTCTTTCTCTCTGCTTCCAGTCACCATGCCCTTGAGCCCTAAAGCTTCACCAACATAACCTGGCCCAATGTGGACTGGACCCTTGAAATCTCCAGAACTATAAGCAAATAAGTCTTTCCTCTAAGTTGTGTGGTCAGTGGTCAGTTTTTTTGTTTTTTTTTTTGTCACAGAAGTGAGAATACTGACTGAAATACACTTCCACCATAATGTTTCTGTCTTTGAGCCAATAGAAAATGGGCTGAACCTCTGAAATCATGAGCTAAAATAAACCTTTCCTCCTCTAAGTTGTTCTTGTTGGGTGTCTTGGTTACAGCTACACAAAGATGACTAACACAAAGTCTATGTCCTCATGTCCTTTGCCTTGCTCTGACTTAAACACTCCTCCCTCAGCTCTACACATATTATTCTCTGAAATCTGGAAGTTATCTTTCAATTACAGACTTTTTAGTGAGATTATCTCTGATTATTCTTCATAAAATAAATCTTATCTTCTCAAGTATAGCATTCCCTACTCTTTACCCTACGTAACCCCTCCCCAGCATTAGTATATCAACATTCCCACTTATTTTGTATGAACTATTTATATATATAGTTTGTCTTCCCTTACTATAAGCTCCATAACAAGGACTTTATTCAGTGCTCCATGATTAATGGCTGGTATGCAGTAATCATAGAGTAAAAGAAATAAGTTTTTACACAAGTTTTTATCTTGCACTTTCTAATAGGAATATAATATGAGCTACATTTGTAAATTTTTTTAATGGCTATGTGTTTAAAAGTAAAAGGAAACATTGAAGTTAATTCTAATCATATATTTGGCTTAACCCAATATATCTAAATCATTTCAACATATAATCTATATATAATTATTAATGATACTTCTACATTATTTTTTAATGCTAGAGATTGCTTTTTAAAACTTCTAGAGGGTGTGTAAGAGAGTATGTTTACATGGAGGTGGAAGTTCCAGGGGCCCAATGGGCAGACCAGTTGGCCAAGACAGGAAGGAGGGAGGGTCTAGAAGGAAGCACAGCCAGTTCTGCTTTTTAGGTAGTGGCAGAAGGTAGGTGAGGTGAGCAGCATTGTGGAGCTACCTGGTAAATGGTTCCAAGTGGTCCTCTAGTGAAGCGTGTTTGGTTTGGGTTTGTTTTTATTCTCACACCAGGAAAAGCTGGTTGGTGTAGAGCTATGGCCCAGTAAATAATCACAGCCTTTATTTGAGAAGTGCATTGCATGAGAGCTATAACTCAATGAGAAAGAGCAGACTTGTCAAATTTATGTATACTATTCAACTTTTAATTTTTTTGAGGGGAGTACTAGGGATTGAACTCAGGAACATTCTACCTGTAAGCTACACCTCCAGCCCTTTTTAATTTTTATTCTGAAAGAGGGTCTCACCAAGTTCCTGAGAGTCTCACTGAGTTGCTAAGGTTGGCCTCAAACCTATGATCCTCCTGTCCCAGCCTCCCAAGTACTAGAATTACAGGTGTTTGCCACTGTGCCCTACTCAGTTTTCAGTATTTTATAGATGGGTTCTTTACTCATACTTTAACCAAGAAGTGTATCATTATTCATGCAAGGAGAGATACAAGGTAGTTTCTCCAATTTTGCATTTTTGTAAATACAGGATGTAAACAGAATTTTTCTCTTGGAATACAAAAAATGATTTTGGGAATTATCAGTTTGTGTTCTGGGCTCTGACTTTGAAAGGAAAGATCCCGATCTTTCAGTTAGAGAAAACTGCTATAAATTGTTACTTCTTCTTGACACTGTAGGACCTTACCACAAGATAGTAATATTGATATAGTCATAATCTAAGAAGCAATTAGAGAAATATGTTATAATGTGTCCCCATGCATTCTTTTCTAATTTTGAATAATTACAGGCGACCAAAGTGAAATACTCATAGGTATTAGTTCAACCAAGTTTTTCTCATTTTATACCATTATTTTAAAAGTTCATAATTTAGTTCAGTTGCTTCTCTATTTTGCTCATCACTACTGAAAGGCTGACTACCTTATGATCAAATAAACTATTAATACAGCCAACCAACACATATTTACAAAACTAAATATGTATAAGCACTATTCTAGAAACAGGGTTATTAAAGTGCACTGAATGATATCTGCAGTGAGCTTTTAATGTTCTGTAGGTATTTCTAGAAGTGATAAGAGCCAGGAAGAAGATAAAGTGTGGAAATGCCATTTTCATCAACTTTTTGACTGCTTTAACCAAGGTAATCAACCCTTTACTGCTACACTTGAAATAAGACTCTATCGACAAAGGGGGGGTAGCCATGTGAGATCTGGAGAAAGAACACTGCAAGCATTAAGGATGCAAGTGCCAAGGAGAGGAGCTGATGTGCTTAAGAGGAAGGAAGGCCAATATGGCTGGAGAATAGGGGCAAAGGGCAGAGCAGAGGGGAAGGGAAAGGAAAGGAAGACAAGTAGCCATGGTCACATCATGTCAGCCTTTGGGCTGCAGCCAGGACAGTGGTTTGTTTTGGTTTCTTGTTGTAAATGGAAGGTGTCGCGCGCTTGAGTCCGTCCAGCGGAGAAAACACACGACATCCAGGTTCCTTCTGCGAGAAGCTTTACTCAGGATTGCTTATCTTCATGCGGGTAATGGCGGCGGCGGTGGCCCAAAACCCAGAACAACCGAGGTTTATATGTTTGCTTCTGGCCAATCAAGATCAGGCACGTATCTGTACTCTAATTGGTCAGGAAACTAAGCCTGCTCACCAGCTAGTAGGAGTTGTTTACTACACGTAGGTACTTCCTCCAGTCGTCATCTTTAGGGCACAACAGCTTCACCGCTCCCAACAGGAAGGTTTTGAGCAATTGTAAATGAAGGGGTGGTGTGATCAGAATAACACTTTAGAAAACTCACTTTGCCTTCTGTGTGCAGGGTGAGCTATTTATGAGGCAAGAGTCTTCAGTAGCATATGCCATTACCATTTTAAGGCTCGCTCTGTGGACTACCTGCTTAGAAGCTATTGCCATTACTGTAACAAAAGATGACCTTGGAACAGTATGAATGGCAGGATATATTTTGGAACTAGTGCTTGCAGAACCCACTAACGAATTGGGTGAAGTTGTAAGTGTGATAAAGAGGAATCAAGCATGGTTCTTGAATTTGGAGCCTAAGCACTTGGATGGATGGAGAAATGTCATAATTAGCGCTAAGAAAATCTACGGGAAAGTGAACTTTGAGGGCTGGTGGAAAAATCAAAAGCCCCACTTTATTCAGTCTAGTTTAAGATGTGTTAGACTTTGAAAGGATCTATCAAGAAGGCAGTCAGGTAAATAGAGTGAGACATGTCGGCAGTGGGTTTCAATTCCACTCTTGCCACTCAGAAGCTTGACTTCTAATCCAAAATTCTTTCAGTCCACTGCTACCTCATTTGCTGCCATTATTTGAACATCATTAAATTGCATAACTAGCTTACCAATGTAGTCAAATGGCTTTATTTTTCTCATCAATCCCAAAGTCTCCATTTGTTTTTTAACTTCCCTTATCTCTAGCTGTCCAGTGTTATCGGGCGCCCCAGGCTGAACCCTCAGCCATGAGGCCCCAATAAAAGACGCCGGCTAAATGCTACTGGTTCGAACCTCTTTTATTATAACTCTCTCTTTCTGGGATCAAGGCGTTGCACAAACGATAACAAACACAGTGCTGAGGTCGTCTTTCCAAATAGTGCTTTTCCTACAAACTTCCAATAACCCCTCTC